>JAOQGH010000040.1:5257674-5309099 GCA_025769975.1 Gallinago jamesoni
TCACACTTTGAAGCGCAAACCCCATGTGCTAAGAGGGATAAAAACCGAGTGATGTAGAAGGGAGACTGTGCGCCTCCCCATATGCTCAGGGAGCCGTGGTGGGGAGGAGGCACTGGCAGGTTGTTATTGCTGGGAATTCTGCCGCGACCCACAGCCCAACCGGCCGCCTCAGAAAGTTAGGAGAGACAAAGCTGCACAAGTGGAACTCGTGGCTTGGAGAAAGCTCCAGGTCTTGTTTCAGCAAAATTATGTGGGGATTGTTGAGTGGCGAAAAAAATGACGTATATAAAAGATAGAGGGAGATGGAAGGCAAAGAGCTTCAATGGGGAAATAAAAAAATCATTAGGGAGTTAGGTTCAGGAAAAGTCTGTCCTCATCCACACTGGGGGAAGAGAAGGAGAGAGAAACATGCCATGTACAGTTCCTCTCATCCCTGTCCATCTGCATGCTTCCTGACACAGAGTGTGTAACTGTGGGATTAACTCTTTCATTCTATACCCTGATTTTCCTGGATGTTCAATTCTTCCTGTCACTAAATAGAAAAAAAATTCTGAGTGCAGCTGTGTTCCTCCACCACCACCAGGCCCTTGTAAGGCTTCACTGGCAGGAAGCTAGAGGCATGTGCAGGATCCAGGGCTGGGGAACGGGAATTAAATTGACTCATCAATTAAGCTGCCACAGCCCTGCAGATGCACCAAGGCTCATTGACCTAAATTACAACAGGGGTTAATTCCACTCTGAGAACCATGCAAGCCAGTGTGGCCACGTGCAGGCAGCTTAGGAAACAACTTGTTTTCTGATTTCCTAATTTTAGAATCATAGAATCATTTAGGCTGGGAGAGACCTTCAAGATCATCAAGTCCAATCATTAACCTAGCACTGCCAAGCCCATCACTAAACCATGTCTCCAAGCACCTCATCTATACATTTTTTAAATACCTCCAGTGTTGGTGGCTTAACCACTTCCCTGGGCAGCCTATTAGAACGCCCGACAAACCTTTCAGTGAAGAAGTTTTTCCTAATATCCATCCTAAACCTCAATGTCTTTCTTTATTGAACACACTACTTGAGGTGGGGCCTCACCAGTGCCGAGCACAGGGAGACAATCACTTCCCTAGTCCTGCCGGCCACACTGTTTCTGATAAAAGCAAGGAAGCTCTTGGCCTTCTTGACCAACTGGGCACACTGCTGGCTCATATTCAGCCAGCTGTCAACCAAGACCCCCAGGTGCGTTTCTGCCAGGCAGTTTTCCAGCCACTCTTCCCCAAGCTTGTATCACTGCATGGGGTTGTTGTGCAGCCAGCTCCTCCAGGAGAATGCTGTGGGAAATGGTATCCAAAGCTTTACTAAAGTCTAGGTAGACAACATCCACAGCCTTTCCCTCATCCACTGAGTCACTTTGTCATAGAAGGAGATCAGGTTGGTCAAGCAGCCATAAACCCATGCCGACTAGGCCTGATCACCTGGTTGCCCTGCACGTGCTGAGTGATAGCCCTCAAAATGATCTCCATAACCTTCCCCTGCACCAAGGTCAGATCCTCCTTCAGGCCCTTCTTGTAGACAGGTGTAGCATTTGCTAATCTCCAGTCAGCTGGGACCTCTCTAGTGAGCCAGGACTGCTGATAAATGATGTGAAGTGTGAAGTGGCTTGGTGAACACTTCCACCAGCTCCCTCAGTACCCTTGGATGAATTTCTCCCGCCAGGGACTGGCCTTGCCTGGAAATGCCATTCCCTGACCTTGTCCCCACTCAGGCCCTCCCATCAGGAACAGAATCCAAGGCAGACATAGCAAAGCCCTTTGACAGGGAAGGCCAAGCCAGAGTTTATAGAAAGGAATGAGAAATGAAAAGACTTGACATAGTCATAAGATTATTAGTTTGCTACTGTTTTAAAGGTAACAACTGGCAGTCTGCTCTCTCCGCTGGCAGTTTTCTGACAGAAAACTTTGCTGTCAGGATTTCTCCAATATTACTTTTAAAATAAATTATTTTATGCTTGTAGACAAGCTATGCACACGTAATGAAAATGAGATTGTACTACCCAGAGAAACACTTAAAGGTAGGAAAATCCTACTTAGCAGATCTACTCTGCCAGCCACACAAGCGTTTCAGAAGATCTTGTGTGACTTTTAAATAGTTCAACTCCTTTGGCTTTCATTCAGAAGTTGTTTCCCATGAGGTAGAGATTGTTGGCACTCTGAGATCACTCATACTCAAGATAGGTTTGAGTAACATTTTAAAGCCTTGTAGAATAACATTATTTACAGCAGATGTGTAGAATAACATTACTAATAAGAGATATTTAGAAGAAATAGGGTATGAGTATGAAAAAACCCTCTCTACCACATGCTTTAGAAAGAGTTTTCTATTAAACCTCAGAACGAGCCAGGAAGGGATTAATTACCCATCTCCGCTTTCATCTCACTCACAAGAGAGCTGAGATACCACACACTTAAGCGGAGTGCTCAAGGTTACTAAGTGAATCAGAATCACATGTAGTAATAACACATAGCGCAGCTGCCAAGTCCTGCAGTCAGGACAGTGCATTTATCCTGTAATGCATGTTGAGCAAAAGCAAGCCATCTTTATCCCCAATTCAGTTGCGCCTCCTGAACAGTGAATGACTCTGCTGTGTTTTTCAAAAGCCTTGATTTGTGCTAAGTTAATAAGGTAGTAAAGTTCCATGAGCAACTGCATAAACAGGAACGTGCAGGCTTCCCTATGGTGGCTCATTGGGATGAGACAAGTCCTTCCTAGACAGCTGGGAAGACAGTCTGCTGGGTCCACCCAGGCCTATTAGCTGACCTTAGCAAGACAGTGTCCTCCCACAACCTAGGATGCAAACATCTGGGGCAGCTCCTGGAAGACAAGGACCCACAAGCTGAAATGAATGGACAGCACTTAAACAGAAAGGTGTTAATTGAAAACCCCTCTCTTTTCTTTTACACCTTTTTGAAAATTCCAAGCCAGCTGCTCTCAGGCTGCGTGTTTGTGCCTGCGAGGGAGCCAGCCACCTGGGAGATTTGCAGAAAGACCATCTGCTCCCAACCGTGAGAGAGGGACAGCGGTTTTTGGAAAATAAAGGGAGGGAAAGCCCGAGCACCACCATCCTGTAAGCCTCCCTGTGCTCTCACAGGGGATGGAGGGTGGGAAACAGATGGCAGGACTCAGGGAGAAGAGGGATTAGGAGACATAATAACAAAAAAAAAAAAAAAAAAAAAAGAAGATCAAGGTACAGAGAGAATACAGCTGATTAAAAAAAAATAAAAAATGGCAAAGAAAATGGAAATGAGAGAGCCCAAGCATGTGACATCTTCAGCTTGTGATGCTTCTTTCTGCACATTTCTACTTTGTCGTTCCCCCAGTGCAGGAGAGGGAGTGCCAGCACATATAGTGCTACACACAGTGGCCAGTGGATGTCTCGAGAGGATGGGAAGGGGTGAAACACACAAGTGCCATTTTTCCCACACTGTAGCAACATCCCGAGTGAGAAAAGCCTGAATGTTAAATTTACACTGTTGAGGCAGTGTTTTGTTATTAATTTTATGTTTTATGAACCTTTATGTCTCTGGAGGATTGTGAAACAAAGTGAGGAAGGAAACCAGACATGAAAAAATACCTCACTGAGAGTAGACATCTTTTACAATTTTAATGAAAAACAGTTTCTATAACACTTACTAGCAAGGACTTCAGGCTCTCTCATTCATAGACTTAACATGTAATTTGAAAAGGTGATCTAAGTAGCAAAGTTTTTTAAGAGACAGAAATTAGACTACTTCAGGCAAATAAAACTTCATTTCCATTCACGGTCTGAAAAAAGTTAAAATTACACACAAACACAAGTAACTATGACTGTTTCAAAGAATTAATTCCCATCAGTTTCGAAGTACACTCACTAGCTGTGTTAAACTAAGCATACTTAGAAACTAAGAAATTAAACAACACCTCTAAATAGAGGCTCAGGACCCATGGACACATGAATGAGTGGCCATTTATAAGGCATGTTAAAATCAGAGGTAATTTTAAAAGGTGATTACAGTGAAGAGTATAGATGATAAATATGCTGGTGATTCTCATATTGAGCACAGGGGGATTTCTGGTGCAGTAATGAATTGAAAAAGCTATTCAGCAAGAAAAAACATGGAGGAATATAAAACCAGAAGAAATTTAATGGTAGTAGCTGTCTACTGTACAGTGCAGCGACAAGAATAAATCCTGTTATGTCAGCTGCATCATTCTGCAAGTCAGATTCCTGGGAAAACTTTCTAAATCCTTTAATTAAACTTTCAAGTTTATTTTCAGCTCCCTGTATTCTAGAAAACAGTCAAAGCCTTAATCTGTATTCTAGAAAACAGTCAAAGCCTTAATCTTCTTACAAATATTTTTTGCAACCTTTATGCCCATGGTCAAATGAACTGAAGTAGGCAAAATTGCTATGGAACAAAACGATTTAGAGGACATGAAAGTAAGGAAAGCAGACATGTGCCATCTCCTATGCAAAAGCCCTACTGCTACTGCATTTTTAGTGGTGGCAGCTCTATTTTTCCAATAGTCTCATGTTCAAAGGAGGGCTGCGGAAGGCCTCAATAATCCCAACTGTTGAATGCCAAATGGCAGCTAAATAGCAAGAACAGCAGTCTCAGCTTTAGAGCTGTTCAGTTTATAATTTAATACATGTAACACCTCTGTTAGCTGTGTTTCAGAAGGAAAAAGTAAAATTTGTAGATAGAACTGGTGAACAGACAGCTCACATGCATAGTGAAACGTGGGCTTGTTACAAGGAGTAAGTCACTGAAATCGTTACACAGTGAATCATATGAAACGATCTAACAGCTCTCTAGTCTTGGACCTATGGAGTCAATAATACAGTCATTAGGGGCCTTCCCAGCTCAAACAGTATGAAGCAATACTGTATTTGTTCCAGGAATGTGATCAGGGGATCAATTTTTCTTCCTCTGGTCAAGAGGGACCTTTCATTCAGATAACTTACCTACAGGATGGGGAAGGTAAACTGGGACTTCGTCACTGCCTCTCAGATCCACCCCAGCCCTGCAGATCACTCACACTTTGGTCTCCAGCTCATAGTGCTCCCTACATTGCCCAGCGCTGCCTCTGCAGATGCCCCTTGCAGGACTCTCCTTCTTCCCTCTATCCTGGACTGGATCACTGACACACAGAAAGAGGTTTCTCCTCTACCATTCTCTCTGCTTTTAAACACTTCCCTCAATAACCACCTCCATCATCTTTTCTCTCCACACTGATGTCACTCCCAGCCTCCTTGCTTCTCGGTCAGCTTCCCCTGGGACTCCTCCATAATCATGCCAGAAGCACCACTTCCCACACTGATGACTGCTTTGTCCTTGCATCTCTGTTCAGTCTGGAGCCCTCCTTTCGCTTTCTCACTGACAGAGAGAATCTCTCATTTCACTTGTTTTTCCCCTCCCATGCATTCCTGCTACCTTCTACCTTCTCACTCCTCTCTGCAGGACACCCAGTAACAAAGACACCAATGTGACAGTTATCTGGTCATCACTCACCACGGTCTATTCCTTTTTGGTTTGGTTTTACTAACTTCTCAGCCTTCTCCTCCTTGTTCCCAAGCTTTCCGTCAGCCCTCAGTGAGGTTCCTGTTCCTGAAGGAAGTTCTAGTTCTCCACTTCACTAACCATTTCCTTCAGCACATCTTACCAGTGGTCACCTACCTAAGGCTAAGATTAAAATGAGCTTCTCTTGAAATCCTATCCCTTAGACACTCTGCTTCTTGAATACATTCTTTGGATGGAACAAGTATATCTCAAGTTTTTCTTTGTTCATCACCTTCCTCTGTAGTGTCTAACCTGGGACTGGTTCTCAAAGCTATTGTATAATATAGCTAAACATGAACTTATTTTTTTTACACATACACACCATCAATTCTAGGCATCCAGAAGTTACATTTTTGCATTCTTTATCCTCTCTTCCCATGTTCTTAATAATCCTAATAACATGTCAGCAATGGATAAAAAAAAATTTAAAACACCACATTAAAAAAACCCAACAAACAAAAAAACCCCAAGCAAACCACCACATTTTAAAAGACATCAGAAAGTGAAACAAAATTTCTGTTTGTAATTAAAGGAGCTGGAAGACAGGAACACATGGATTGCCAGTATCTTTCCTACAAGAGACACATCAGATACTGTATTCAAAGAAAGAAAGAGCTAAGGTGCTGACAAAAAACCAGCAGGTCAATGATGGGAAATTATAGCTAAATTCAGAACAGCTTTCCAGTGTGCAGCTTCCCCATGCATCAACGCTGTGGTTACTGCGTTGAGTCTCCTGCCAGCTGTCACACGGGAACGGCCATGACAAGCAACCAGCCAGCCTTTTCCATTGACACTTAGCCAGCAAAGACACAGCCTTGTCGGCCCAAACATCTCTATTCACTAGCACTCTTGACGCAACCAGCCCAGGCTCTGTCCATTGCCCACATGACAGAGAAAAGCAACAGCTCTTGTATTTTCCTTTTCTCTTTTACCCATAACAATAATCTGTACAAGAGAATTAAGACTAGCAATGCAAACTTTAATCTGCTTGCTGAAGAAGTGGATGCCCTACCCTCAGCTTGATTTTATTGCAGAAGTGCCAAGACTATGAGTTTCAGTGATCCAACATCTGTAAGTTAATATTCTTTTCTGATATAAATCCTTTTTATTCACATACACACACACTACTGCTGCTAAGAGCAGCAAAACAAAGATTACTGCCAAGCTTTCTGCCATTTGTTTGCTCTGGAGATGCTGATGACCGCGTCATTCCACATCACTGCTGACAGGGCTCATCCAGTTTTCCTTCTTTGGTAAAAACAAATACATTCTCCTTTGCACTGGCACGGGGTGAAAGCAGAGACAGAACAGGCATGCCAAAAGAAAAAAGTAAAAACCACAGCAACAAAACCTTTCACTTCAGAAATGTGTTTCTAAGGAGAAGTCAACTTCATTCTCAGGCTAAACAGTTTTGATTTTGTCTCACCAAAAACACTGGACTCTGGACCATGAGCTCATTGGCTTCCAGGTCACTTTTGATGTGACACCTCATGTGACAGATGTCCTCACCTAGACAACATGGCCAGAGAGATGTTTTTCTTCTTGTGCATTCTCTGCCTCACTTCTCCCAATTTGTTATATATGCATTTTCTTTCCATCCTCACCTATTTATCCTCCCACACTTCATTTGCAACAGTTTCTTCACACTTTAGGGCAATTCTGCAAGACTTTTCTGGTGTGTACACAGTGCCACAACTGAACTGATTATACAAACACACAGGACAGAAAACCTGGAGATCAAACGATTCTCCTTTGGCAGACTGTACCCTGGGTCACTTGCAGCAAGGAATGAGGAGACATGACTTTCAACTTAACAGTTACTGCTCTGGCTTTGGCAAGAACTAACTCGCCGTCACATATGTATGACATGCAGACACACATATATCAGATACTATATTTGTATGTAAAGGTATATAATTATTACACACTAGATACATTGAACTCTGAGACTCAGAGGTACTCAAATATTTGTAGTTTGCTACAAATATATAGTTTCTTTAAAAGCATGTTTGTTATTTAAGAAAATTTAAAAGATACAAATTTTATTTAGCGTTTCAGAGGAGTGGAGTAAAGAACTCAACAAACTACTCACCAGAAAGAGGATCTTTGCCAATCATCAAAACATTGGGTAAATTCATTACAATCAGCTGCTGGAGGACCTCCTAAACAAAAGAGATTAACAGACAAAGTTCAGTGTGAAGGAATTCCAATCAATTACACCACAAAGAATATAGAGCTCCATCAATTACAAAGCTTTTAACATACTGGCAGGTCAGAGGTCACAAGAGGAAGCCCCACTTGAGAGAGAAATCACTATTTGAAGACGGCATCAGGTTGCACAGCTAACAGACTAATCGCCTCTTTTAACAATGGCTAATATGGAACTTAAAGGGTCCCATGGCACTAATCAGGATAAATATGTGGCCATGCCAGGCACACCCATCAGTCATGCCTTTACCCCAGGCATGACCTGTATTCATTTGATGTTCAACATACAGCTGCTGTCATGTTTCAGGGCGTACAAATGCAGTGGGTTCATCAAAGTTACCTATGCCATTCTGTGAAGTTTAAGCAATTCAAATAATTAGTCAAATTATTTCATGTGTCTGAGATTTTAATGATGGGCTGGGAAAGTGGGTGTGGGGAAAAGCTACTGAACAGACATCCTGCAGGGCTGAAAGAAACTGGATTTAAAGGTCTAGATTTGTTTGCATTGTTTTTAATAGGCAGTAAAACAGATTTAAGTATGTCATGAACCGTGTTTAAAGGTCATTTTAATTTGGGGGGAGACGAGGGAAAGGAG
The DNA here is from genome assembly GCA_025769975.1 of Gallinago jamesoni. Lineage (NCBI taxonomy): Eukaryota > Metazoa > Chordata > Aves > Charadriiformes > Scolopacidae > Gallinago > Gallinago jamesoni. Next base: position 5,266,063 of record JAOQGH010000040.1, read on the forward strand.
ATGCATTGCCTGGTCAGATTTGATATTTAAACATCAGTGGTCTGAAGCTACTCTGAAATGACAGAATGAGCTTAAGGGACAGGAAAGGACAAGCCCTTGGGCATATGAAATCATACAATGGTTACAGATCATCTAGTTCCAGCCCCCCTGCCATGGGCAGGGACACCTCCCACTACACCAGGTTGCTCAAAGCCCCATCGGACCTGGCCTTAAACGCTTCCAGGGATGGGGCATCTATCACTTCTCTGGGTGACCTGTTCCAGTGTCTCACCAGCCTCATAGTGAAACATTTCTTCCCGATATCTAATCTAAATCTACCCTCTCCAAGGTGAACAAATAAATACACTGCAATGGTAACACATTCAGCCACCCACCCCAGTAACACACAAAGCACAGGAGTATAGTTGTTGGCTTCAACCTGCAGTTACCAGCACTCCAATAAAACACTTTGCAGGCAAGTACTTGTTTCCCATAAAAAGCCTGGGAGGAAAATGGTTGTGCGATTAAAGCACTGTGCTGATATTCTGGAAACAAAAAGGTTTGCACATACAACTCTACCAAATGTTTGGCAGGCGCCTTTTCCCTGCTTGTCTCCATTTCCCAGCCCACCTCTGGGCCACCAGAAGGGCACAGGCACTGGTCCTGGCTGAGCCAGGGAAAAAAGTACTGAAGCCCAGAAATGCATTTCCGAAAACAATCCCCCATTCACCCAAACGTTTCCTCTCCAAATTACTCCATTGTTATTTCTCTCCTTTCAAAGTTACCACAGGAGGAAAATTAAGCCTGACTGAAAGAGGAAATACTTCAGTAAGCCTGTAGCATTTGATAAGTAACCAGAGTGGATAGTATAAAAAAAAAATAAAAATATATATATATATATATATGTTTTGGACATTGGACATAACACATTTCTTTTTTTTTCCCCTCTGATCCATACCCAAAGTATACTCCTCAGCAGTTTCTCCTTCAGATTAAGTAGAAATACTTCAGTGACACAGCTGGTGAGGTTTTTGGTGCTGTTAAAAAAGAAGGCTCCACAGACCTTTATGCAATGTGAATTTTGGCTAATGCAGACCGAGCATTCACCGAGTCATAAGCCAAATGCATTTTATAGTTCGTGCATTTGAGCCATGTTAAACAAAGGTTTCTTTGCACCTGTTACCAAAACAGGTGCAAGATATATTGGATTGAACAGCACGTGGCTGGACTGCAGTATCTGCTATGATAAAACAGCAGGGTGATGAGGCTTTAAACAAAAACAAAAGAAAGAAAAAAAAACAGAAGTTGCATATACCAAAATGCTCAGCTTTAACCAGCAATTTCCATGGAGGAAAAAAAAAAAAAAAAAAAGAGAAAGAATTGTGCTTCCAGTCACCCAGCGTGTGGAGCAGCACTGAGGCAGGAATGCATAAGGAATTTGCGTTGTCTTTGTGTAATCATCAGATCACTAGCTATTTGACTGTCAGACACAAAAGACTAACTAACCTTTATACCGTTAACACTCCCATGAGCTCCTTCCGTAGAATTATTTGAGTATATACCATCCAACATAACCACCACTGAACAGCCCTTGTAGCTGCCTGAGCTGCGTATTTTCTGACAAGAATCCGACAGGCACTGAACACAAGCATAAACAGCCCTGAGCCCGCGAAAAGTGATTTCTTAATTCAGATTGAAAGATTCAAATTGTTGCAAGAGGTGATACTCTAACCGGTTTATTTTTAAACTAAATTATTTAAACAGATAACGATCTTTATTGTTCTAAACGCCTTTACCTTTAGACCGGTGCTTGTGAAGATAATACTTAGCCATTGTGCAATGCAGCTCACTGTAGATGTCAACACTTTAAAGGAAGGTCAACGTCATTGCTCTCCTTTTCAAGGTAAGGAAAGTGAGTCACAGAATCAAAGCAACTTTAGTTTAATAAACTACCCTCTATTAACAGAGAGGTACCAGTGAACCATCTACTCACACAGCTAGAAGTGTGAGATAAAATGTGTTAACTGAAAGCTCTTACACTGACACCCATGAGTTTAGCTCAGAGTTTGTCTGGGTTAAAAACACAGAAAGTTAATAAGGCTCAACTGACACCCAGCAAGTGGGACAACAGCTGGGACAATGTGACCATGTCCCAGGTCCATTGCTTACAGTCCCACACCTGCAAATACAACCAAAGGAACTCTTCAACTTCTATCCACTTGTCAATTGTGTCCGCTTGTCTTATTTTCCTTATCTGAAGCAGCAGTAACACAGGCTGACAAGTAAAATGCTGTGCCTCAGCTCTCTGCTCCCCTCATGTCTCACCATCCCACCCCGAAGCCCCTGCGAAGTCAAGCTTGGCCTTTGGGCAGGGAGTTCGGCTGGCAGAGCCTCTCGGCTGGCACCGAACATCAAAGGGCTCCACAGACCCCATCAGCTCCGCTGGACACGGGGTTAACCCGGACATGCTGCTGAAGTCCAGCCAGCAAAAGAAATGGGAGATAAAAATGCAACATCTCTCCATAAGGGCAGCAAGTTATTGTATTATATAAAAGGATGCTGATACGCTTGAAATCAAACATAGCTGCGAGACACCGCAGCAGTGGCAGAGGCAGCATGGATGTGCCCTTCCTCCGGGGACCAGCACGGCTTGGGGCAGCACACCAGGACAGGGGCTGCTGGAGAGCAAAGCAGGGTTTTCAAACACTTTAAATAGCCCACAAAACTCACGGTAGTCTGGAAAGCAACTCCACAAGCAAAAAGCCTAATTCCTCCTGTGAGAAACCTTTTAATCATTTTTACAGCACAACTAAACCTTGGTAAAAACAACAAAGGTTACAGCAACAACATATGGTAACAATTTCCCTGATTATGAGAACAATTAGGGTCTAAGCTGCCAGCTTTACACCTAGACCATTAACCAACTCAGAGGCCAGCTCCTGCACATCAGGAATTACCTCCCGCACAGTACTGTTTGCCAGCTGCCACCCCCCCCACACTTTTTTTTTTTTTTATTGTTGTTAATGAGATTTCCATGAAAAAAATGTTGGTATTGAAGTATTATTTAAGGAATCCAATTCAAAGCAAATCCCCATCAGGCCTCAGTGCAGCATCTGCAGGTGCCTGAAATGCTCCTCTGCCAAAGATCTGTATTATTGTAAGCTTGATTTGTCCAAAATCTCAGCTCCTAATAGCAGTGATGGTTGCAAGAACGGGTGCTTCTAGTTAGCAAGTCAACACTACATCTTTCACTACTTTTTTTTTTGCTAAGAAAGGAGCTTAGGAAAAAAAAAATGCCAAAATTCCCCCACACTGATTGTAGCTGTCAAGGGTTTTAGGAAACATCAAGACATGTACAAGATTCAGGATAAAGTTCTAAGCACAGAGTTAAGCGCTTGGGCTTATTAAGAGCATGAACAAACATATTCATTCCCTCCATCTAAAAGTTTCTAATTTGTTTCTGGAGTGGTGAGGCACATTTTACTACTCTTTTCATCCTTCCAGGATCACACACCCCAGATGTTTGATCTCTGCCTCAGATCATCCGAAGAGGTGCAGCGGCAGGTCTCGGTCTCAAGTCACCATGGTCACATATTAACATTTTATTTACCTGTAATGGGGTAACCGGGCCCCTTGTAATTTTGTAGGAACAAAGTTTCCTTGGTCCATATTACACTTCAATACACGTTTGCTTCTTAAAAAAACACACATAACAGCATGGAATAAAATGGTCTTAAGGTATTATTCTTGGCTATATTTTTAAGTGCCAATGTAAGCATGTCAACAGCTCTTGCAAACAATGCATTGCTTGGAAAGGAATAGGTAAAATTGTCCTTTCTATGGCTGAGAGACCAGGCAAATACAAGCTCTCCACAAAAACCTTCCCCTGCACTGCAGTACAGCACAGCATTAACATAGAGTAACTACTAGCTTCTCATGCAGAATTAAATTAACCTCTGCCTGAATCCTAAACAAGAAGCGAGTACTAAATAAATTATGTAGCAGGAGTGGCAGTCGACTGGCCATTGTAATTCAATGCTCAAGCCAAGCAATTCCATTTAAGTATATTGCTTGGCTATAAAATGCTAATTGCCCAGCTGACTGGAAGCCAAATGGTGCTTTCCTACTTAAAATGCCCGTGAGGAAAAACCATCACCAGCTTTAGCTATCCCAGCAAGAGCAAACACTACCTCGCCAGGGAATCTGGCTTGCATTTCAGCTGCAACTCAGGCCAAGGGAGCAGGGAAGTTCAGCAGAGCCCGTGAGGCACAGCCAACATCTTCCTCCCGTAACCTCAGCATGGAGCTGATCTCACCAACACTCTTAGAGTGGGAAACATTTGGCGAAGGAAACACTACGTGTTTAGATAAGGTCTCAGCAGGGGTCAGCGGCCATCTGCACCAGCTCAGAGCCTCCCAGTAGCAGGATAGGGTGGAAGCTTTTTCCCCACAGAGCTTAAGGTCCCTTTGGATGCTGCCACAAAGATAGGCTGCAAGATGCATTTCCCAGACAAAGTGCACTCCAAGTCCAAGGGACAACCCAACTCAAGCTTTTCTGGAATCAGAACTCTAAGAAAGAGTGAGCACTCAGGCTAATGAGCAAGTTTTGACATTAAAACAGCAAATTGAGAGACAGGATTTGTTCTTTAAATACAGTTTTTCAGAGTTTCCGGTTTTGTTTTAATATAATGAAAACAAGTTATTCTGCAGCTACAATAAGGAGGCTGTGTTTTCAAAGAAATATTTGTCTTCCAAAATATACATAAACTATTTTTAAAAGTTGGTCTTTTCTTTTTTTTGGCATTTTGCTATAACTATCTGAGGAATTAGTAATGGCGTCAGGGAAATAATTTATAGCAACATTCTGTAAAATGTACAACAGGGTCCCACAAAAGATTAGACAAGATGAAACAAGTAGTTTCAGGGGAATGACAAGAAAATGAAACACAAACAGATCTTTTATTGAGATGTTTTCCATGTACATCTTACCACACGAGCACGCCTGATGACACTATGCGTGTGACTCAGTACTCACTGTTCCCCTGCCAACACATTATATACATGACAAAAATTAAAAACTTTGCTCATCTCTGCAACAATTGTCTTCCTTATGTGATGGACGAGAGGATTAGCTGTCTTTAAAGGGTTTTTTTTTCCCCTAAAACCCAGCAAATTACAAAGCATGCTTCTAAAGACCTTTCAAGTGGAAACTCAAAAGCCACTAAAATAACTGTTGCTTCATCTGCTGAAAATAATCAGTTTTGACAATTGTAGACTGGAATCTCAGTGGGAGGGGATGTGAAGGAATCATACCTAGTCTTAGCCACATTCAGCCTGCACAGCAGATAACCCACCAAATGACAGAAATACACTCAATGTAGAAATATACCATATAAAACCAGGTTTTATTAAAAAAAATTAAAAATAAAAAAATCACACATGCAATTTGGATGGCACAAAATAGACTATCATATATAAAAACAAAACAAAACAAGAAAAAACAAACTAAACCAAAAAAACTAGAAAGGACCCAGGCACAATCATCCACACAATTCATTGTTACGGCTCTGGTTTTGTTATGTGTATTAGAAAAGCGCACAGGTCCCAGGTCACACACAGAGTGAGACATCCCTGGAACAGAGAGCTTGAAATATACATGCAAGGCATCAGGAGGCTGATGAAAAAAATAGTAACAAGCAACCAAGGAAGGAAATGAAAATAAGATTCTGTGGTTATAATGCGAGCCATTGTGTGCAGTCTGCTGCTTTAAGAACTGGTTAAATGAACTGCTCCAGGCTGGCACAGAACTCAATCACTCCCGACATCAGAGAGCAAGGCAAGGCCTAATAAAAACATTTTCTTTAAGGTCAATTCAAATTGTTTATAGTGCACATTGTTTATGTCACATAAAATCTATATGTATATTTAAATAAAGGTATTTTTTTTATTAAAAAGTATTTTAGGACACAATTAGTTTTACTTCTAGCCCAGTGGAATAAATAATGGAGAAGCTGCCATCCCCACATACATCAGTTGCAGAGGAAATATTTCTTTTTAAATCGAACTAAATACAAAAACGTACATTTACTTCTAACATATGAAACGATATCTTCAATGGCTACGTAGCAGCAAATTTCCTACCCTAGTTTCACTGACTCTAAGAAGAATCACTTATATGAATACAACATACAGCTCTGGTTGTGCCTGGTGGCAATGTTGATTTGACCCCGAGAGGAGAAAATCCAATTGTGCAGCACTCTATTCTGCTTTTACTGCCAGCAGCACCTTTGACTAATTTACCTACTTCGCTGAAAATAAAAACCCTATTGATTTATCCTCAACTTCTCTCATCAAATCATGTGCAAGTGACTTCACATGTTTGTAATAGTATCCAGACAAATTACTCTTGACTTCTATTTTATTTCAACTTAGATTTGTCCTGGGGTGGTTTATGCAGTAACAGGGAACATGAAATGTGCTGTGTTAAAGGCCTGTCACTTGGCATTACAAATATAACCAGCTAAAATGCAATCCATCTGTTCAACATGCTTCCAGCTAATCTATGGTGATCTCTACGGACCATAATAATTTAGCCTAACACACATTAAAAAGAAACACCACAGGCCATCAGAATAGACTTCTGAATTCTCTGAAACTCCACACCAAGCACACTCAAGGAAGTCAAGTTTTCCCATAGGCGGTTTGAGCATATTTTGCTGGGATAATAAAGCCAGAAGTTTTCACATCAAACTCCAAAACTGAGCAACTATATTTTGGCTTTTAACACTAATGCCTGATACCAAAGCACATTAGCCATGCAGTCCTCCAAGGTACAAACTCTGCTCCACTGCCCTGGTTCACTGGAGTGAAAAAATTTACAATATTAAAATATAACTTCCTATCAAGAAACAAACACCAACCCAATAAAAGCATTTCTAGGAAAACTACACATAGGTGTGTTTTCTACCATTCCTCTTATTACAAGCTTTAGAAAAACTTGGGGGTTTATATGGAACAGACACTGTAAACACCTAACTGGGCACATGATACCAGTTCACATAAAATACATTGAATTCATACAACTTCTATACTGCCATGAAGAAGCACAAAAATAATTAGCCTGAGGCAAGCATATGGTGAGTTGTGGGGCTGATTTAGAGGTTCAGAGCTAGAGATCTGCACTGCAGCTTCCACACTGCAATACAAGCCCCAGGCTCTGAAAAAGCACCAAGAACTCCAAAGCAGCAGCCAACCACTGGAGTGACAATCGTTACACAACACCAGAACAACAGCAGCCGAAAGTACAGGATTACAAAGGAGATGGGAAGATGTAGGAATACCAGGTATGCATCATAGCAATACTGCTTTCCTAAAGATGAATAATGAGGAGAAGCTATGTAGTGTAAATGTACACACACTTTTCACTTTTGCCAGTATCATCAAGTCATTTATTCGTATAAATGTTGTTTTAAAGAGAATTATGCATCTTGGGGAAAACTGCGTAAGATAAACTGTCAGTCCCTGAAGGGCACAGAGGCAGGCATGACAAGAACCATTCAGAAGTCCTCTAGTACAAATATTGAAAAGTCAAATCAAAGTTTAAGTACAAAACCAAACCTGTGAAACTAGAAAAAAAATATTAATAAAGTGAGGAGTGGACACACACAAGAACGTGCTACTTCCAGGATTTCTAATGAATTCCTCGTTATGAACAATATTTTAGTAGTAAACAAAAGGCCTAATGGAAGTGATTTAAGTTTAATGTGAATGTAGGAGTCAGATTTCACCAGTGACTAAGGGTAACAGAAGTAAAACAAACACTCAGGTTGGCTGTTTCTAACCTGATTCTCCCGCGTCCTGTTCGAAGCAAGAACTTGTTAATTGTAATTGCCAACCTACCCCTCAGTCCCCAAAAGAAACAAGCCGCTTTACTCCTGCTACTCTTATTAATGCTGACTAACACCCTACTGTCTCGGTAGCCCTCTTGTTTGCCATGGGGTCAGCAGAGGAAAGTATTTCTGGCTGTTGGCGAAAGGTGCCATGCCTCACCTTCGCTGCATCCAGACATCCACAGAGCTGCTCAAACATAAAGCACTTAGATGCTTAGAAACAAGTACAAACGTGCTTGGTCTTTCCAGGGTAATACTCCCCGAGCAAACAAGATTTAATTCATGTCCAATTGGTAAACCATTCAGAGAAACCTGAATGGATGCTACTGGAGAAATGCAGAAAGACACCTAAAAACTGAGGAACAGTAAATAGATAGCTTTCAGGCAGTGATGACCAACAGGGCTTTTATGGGACAAGACATGTAGGTTACTGGTTAACACTGCTCATTTTGAAATGCATGAAAATCTTTCAGTCTAACTTGAGAAAAACTGTAAGCCCAAGACAATTTTTTCCTCTCGGTGAGATAAAGGGTTGTGACAGTGCTTGAGGATTACCAGAGAGAAGAGTGAGCAACTGGTCTGTTAGCACTTGTCCGAGTCTCTCCCCCCACCTCCCTAACATGTATATAAATGTGAAGGGGAAAAAAAAAAAATAATAATCAGTTAAGTCTAATTTAAACTGATTCATTTCCAAAAGCTTATTTAAAGATTTTTAACCATGATTTTCCAACAAGCTTAAACCTTCTTGTGCTTGGGTACTGTATGGGCAGCTTAGTATCAAACAACAAATCCACGTTTCAGGAACAGCCACCATGCCATCGGTTTATTATTTAACTTGAGCAAAGGACAGCAGCACGGACGGGGAAGAGAGAGGTCCTCGCAGCATTTGCAGACAAGTGTAGAAAAAAAAAATCTGTGTTGGATTTACAGAAGAGGGAGGCTTTCAAATGGTCTGACAGAGAGGATGGTGGGGAGAAGCTATCCCAGCCTTCAAGGATGCCTGACCAGATAGTAAGATGCCATGGGACAAATGAGGTGGTTAGGGAAGTAAAGGGAGAGAAAGATTTTATTGATAATGCCTCTCAGTTAAAAACAAAAACAAAGGAGCTCATACATGCTACATACTGCTTTCTCATTCATCTCCTGCAAAAACCTCACCGAGAGCTCTCTCTTGAGGGAAAACTGTTGCCAACCAGTTACCAGGGGCACAAAAAATTGAAATACCAGTAATGTAGAGAGTCAGTCCTTGCAGTTCAGGCACACCCCTGTCAAGTACTCCTAGAAAAATTTAATGGGTATCATTGTGGGTTAACATTATGAGCTTTCCAATTATTTTGAAGCAGGATTTATATCCAGCATCATTACCTCAACATATCATCACATTACCAGCATCATCAAATTTACCCGATACCAACAAGTTCAACAAACACCCAGACAGTTCCTATCCAGGAGATTTGCCACAGTAACAACAATCCGCAAATATTTTCTTAAGGTGGGTAAAGTGAGAAGCTTCAGGTCAGACCAGGTGGTTCTTCCATGGACCTACGTACAGTGGCATTTATCTTTCTAGCCAGCAGATTGCCCCAGGCAGATAACATGCAAGGGATTCCAAAGGCTGACAATGCTTCTTGCACTGTATGGGTGGAGAAGATGCAGTAATCTTCATGTGGCTTTCCCGAAGTAACCCAAGCACCCTTGTGAAAGGGTGAAAACACTCCCAGTATTTACTGTGTCTGTCACCAGTTCTACCATTAGCATTGTGCTGCAGTTATACTAGGGAAAGGGAAAATAAAAAAAAAGGGGAAAAATAAAAAGAACACACAAAGTAGCAGCAGTAAAAACTAATAGCAAATAAACTGGGAGAGGGCAGGGAGAGGAAATGGGGGCCATGTCCTCAGAATAGCCTCTGGGCCTCTCGTCATTCCCTTTCTGTATTTCCTAGGCTTATTTGCTTTCAACAGCAAACAACCTTTCTTTCTGCAGTTACTGTGTCCCCCTTGGAGGAGGGAACAGTTACCTACAGGGAGGAGACACAGTCATTTACCTATTCACAGAGTTTACTGCCAATAATTTGCACCTCAGCAAAACCAGCTCCAGTATAACCCACAGGCAATGACCAGGTCAGACTGCCAGGAACAGCCTCCCTGGTTTTCCCAACTTGCTGCCACAAAGAAGGTGACAGAGGAGCCACCTCCTTGATCCCACCCCAAGGAGACCTTCCACTGACACCTGATCCCTTAGAACTGCCAGCCCGGAGCTACCGTGACCAAAAAGGAATGCTGCAACTTGTGCCAGTGTTTCATCACCATCACAGTAAAGAATTTCTTCCTAATATCTAATCTAAATCTGATCTCTAGAGGTCCCTTCCAACTCCGACAATTCCGTGATTCTGTAATGCTACCCTCTGTCAGTTTAGAACTATTGCTATTATCCTATTGCTATACTCCCCAATAAAGAGCTCCTCCGCATCTCTCCTGTATGTCTCCTTTAGGTACTGGGACTATAAGGTCTTCCCAGAGCCTTCTGTCCTCCAGGCTGAACAACCCAAACTTAGCCTGTCCTCACAGCAGATGTACTCCAGCCCTCTGATCGTCTTCATACATAGGTTTACATATAGACACACATAAAAAATTACGTGTATCTATAAAGGTTCTGCTACTTCTCCCCACTACTACTCTGGAATTACTATACTGCTCAAACCTGGGACAATCAAAATCTTTCTGGAAACACCGTTAGGTTTGCTATACATAAGACTGTCCCACATTTAAGCGTCCCACGTTTAAGAGTCCCATAGCTCAGCAGCTAGAGCATTAGTTTTACCCACACCACACAACAAGCTGACTTCTTAAACACACAACATTGAAAAGTCCACAAAACTGATGAAGAAAAAGTGTGACACTTTGTGTACTTGATAAAAATTAAGATTAGTCTTTCAGTATCACAAAAATTCAGTTATTCAAGTTATTTTGAGTCTGAGTAATTACACAAAGAAACTCAGTTGCTCCAACACTTCCTTTAAAAAAAAAAAAGATAAAGTGAAAACTCAAATATTTTGAACAAATATGGAAAACCACAACACAAGGTGCTGTGGTACATTAAGATTTTAAATCTGCAATCATTAAATCCTTCCTTATGAGAGATTCATCCTCTACACACTTACAAAACCCAGTCATCTTCCACATTCTATTTCACACATGTGCAAGAGATAAAACCATTAAAAATTAACGGTGAAAACCCACCAAGCCACAATCAGTCCACAATTCAAGCAGCAGTTAATATCACAGGATAAAGATCTCCTCACTGTTGCAACTACACAGCAGGAGAAATATTTCCTATTCAAGAAGAAAGAGAGCTATGGCAAAAAAAAAAAAAAAGTGAAAAAGTCACTTCCAACAATTTCACCTATACACAGAACAGGAAATAAACAATGTCCCTCTGTCCTAGCTGCTAGGCAAAATTTACTTATCCATGGTAATCCAGGCTATGCATTCACACACATACGCATATTTGCACATGCAAACACTCTCTCAAGAAGAATTTTCAGTCTTGCCAGTCTTTAACAGTGCTCCTTTAAGTATCTGAAACGACTGATTAACCCTGCTTAATGCAATTTGTGTAATCTACTGTGAATCTTGCAGATAACTCATAACTGTTAACATTAATTAACTCAGCAGAGCTTTATCCTTCTTCCTCCTCCATATCATACCGCAGACCTCAATTTAAGAATTCTTTCACAACAGCCCTAGCAGACAGCTTAACCAGGGTTAAGCAGCAACAGTGAGCTTTTGATACAGAAAACCCCGTTAAATAATTGATGTGCAGAGAGAAGACTCTGTCCCCATTTTATACTTTTCAGTACTCACCAGTAGTCAAGGCACACTTAACGCATACAACATCCTAGGAATACCCATGGTATCACAAGAAAAGATGTAAAGGGTGCAGTTACATCCTATGAGATCCCTTCTTTATGCCATCTCTCACAGAAACAGAGGTAAGCTATGTCACAACATTATTATTAACATCCAAGAAAAAGTAACTTCTAATACTCCTGGCTATGCCAGTTTTAAGGCTTCTGACCACTGGGTTTTCTATGTCAACAAAATACAATTCCCTCTTAAGCTGCGATGTTGTTTTCCTGAAAGCAAGTCTCATCTAACATGTGCTCATACAAAAGTCTCACTGGTAACCAAAAGAAAAAGTGATTTTCAAGACCTTGTATTCACTGAGGAAAAGCTTACAAAACGGTCACAAATGTTTCAAAACCAGCAAGAGCCCCTAAACACAAGGAGCTGCTCCAGCTACAGGCAGAAAAAGCAGAACTATGCACACTACCAAAAACCTTTTGCATTACCAGTGTCATTTTTCAGTTATACTTCTTAATCCACAGTGTCCTTTAATGGCAATGAAGGTAGCAATTGTTTCTGGGCAATTTCCAAGCTGCCTCAACATGTGGGTCCTATCCCTTACCTACATCAGCAGAGCTCAGGTTTAGTATTTAAACAGCATAATCGAGGGAAATTTAATATGACATATTAAGTGACCAGCATTCCCTATCAACTAGATCACAAAACAAGAGCAGTGGCCCCGTGACGGGCTGGCCTCTCAGCCAGCTGAGAGCAGAGGAGGAGAAGGTAAATCCCCAGAAATACGCTCCAGGCAAAAGCGATTCAAGCCTTAGGCTGCAGAGAACAGCAACACCGCCTCCGGTCTAGCACATCTGGGGCTGCACTGCTCTGTAAAAATAAAGATGATTAGAATTTTAAAAAATACGGGTTACACAAAAGTCTGTATTGTTGGGGCAACTCCTGAGCAGCAGATCTAAGCCTAGTGGCGTTCAAAGCATGTCGAACCCCCTCCGTGGTCTGCAAGACACCTGACTCCTAGAAGCAGCCTCAGAAGAAACTGTAAGCGGCACTACAATCAGAGACAGGCAGCACAAGAAACACTTGATCAGCAGAGAGCATTTACACCCTTCACCTCAGTGAAGCACAAAACCTTGGTGAGGAGATCAAAACGTACAACAGGGAAAGGAGCAATGTTAGGTCTGTTGCAAACCCCAAAACGTTGACAATGTCAAGTGCTGGAGTAAGGACTCTTTTGTTCTGGTTTATATGCAGCTTTTCACATAACTTATTAAAAATGGCTCTGTATCATTGTTTAAACATACTTTGGTGGAGGCATTGAGTTACTTCAACAAACCTGTTTTTTGCTGAGAGCGCGATGAACTGGTTGAGTGATGAATGGCCGATCAGAAACTGGAGCTCTATGGGAATTAGCAGAGTCACTCACCAAAAGAAATGCCACAGTGAAACAATTTGTGCTCTTCAAACCTACAGTAATAGTTTGCATTTTGAAGCTGGTCACCTGAACTGAGAGTCTGTCTCCTCAGTGCTCAGAAAACATGCAGCTCCTACTGATTTTAAGGGGAGAAACAGATGCTTACTACCTGGAGAAAATATTCAGAGAAAATCTAGCACTTGGGTTGGAACTAGATAATCTTCAAGGTCCTTTCTAAACTCTAACCATTCTGTGATTCTATGAGTTACAATACAGTACCTGAGTGAAAGTCTCAATGCACTGGCACCTCAGTAGCATCTCTAAATCGCAGCATAAGCCAATATTTATTGTCTTCACAACATTAAGACGCATGGTAAATACAGGGTGCTACAATCAGGCATTTAAGTTTCAATCCAAGCTAAGCAATTTCTACCTACAGTGTAAATACACAGAAGATTTGCTAGGTCTCCAAAATTTTCTACTGAACATTAACACACAGTAGTAAAAACCACAATTTCCCCTGAGCTAATCTGCAGTTACTGACATGGCTTTCTAAGCAGCAATATAGAAACAGGCACAACTGAAACTGAAAATAAAAAGGGCATTTGCTCTGTTTCAGCTTAGTAGATACACGATTCCTTGTGAATTTTGACTCAAAGTCATTCTCACGAGGTAGAGGCAGCAGCCCTTTGAAATTGGCTCAGCACAATGTGGGCAGGAACTAAGCAAACTTCTTCAAACAGCTCTGCCAACACTATTCAGCTCCAAGCTGCAAAACTCCTGCTGTTCCAAACTCGGGGCCTCCTGTGAGCAGACTGCTGATTACACCAGGTTGTATGGCAGGTTTTTGATACGGGCACAGGGCAGAAGAATGAGAATGAAACTTGCCTGCTGGCCCTGTTAAATAAAAGATTTGACACCACTGAAAGAAAAAAAAAAAGAAAAAAATAAAAAGATGCTTTGCCACCTATTCATTCCCTTGCCCCCCATAAAGAGAAGATATGTCATAGTGCACTACTGCACTATACACATACTCCTCTCAGTGCATGTTACTCTCATGCAAGTGTTACTGGACATGCTACTATTATGAAAGAGAAATATGAGACAGCACAATGCAAACATCCAAAGCAGAGGAGATACACACAGTTACAAAAAAGCCAGAGTGCAAAAATGCAGTGCTACAGCACATTTAATCAGGCTCTTCACCCCCAGTTACACTTGTACACTGGAGAAGATCTAGAGCAGCCAGGGAAGGGAAATGAAAGCAACTCAAGAGGCATTTTTCATCCTGATTTTTATGAGGGCGAGGGCAGAGAAGTCAAACTTTTTTACAACTTTCTGTGAAATTCTGACAGGGGACACCCTTGGGTGTCATTCCCATCATGGGAAGGAGGAGGGCAGGAGCAAGCAGGAGCCAGGTCAACATACACTTCGCTCCACATGTGCCCTGGCCAGTGCTCACTGCCAGGTGGCAACCATGGGGAAAAGCAGGGTTGGTGTGGGACAGAGGACCTGCAGAAAGCCCTCCTCTGTTCCCCAAAATAGTTGTTTTTATTTATTGCTTTGAGTAAAGAGGCCTTTGCTGCCTAATGAAGTGCAGCCCCCTTGTTATCTCCTTGTAGCACCACAGCTGTGAATCTCCTAATTGCATCTTTGGTATGCAGAAGGTATGAAATCTTCATGAAAAGATGACATGAAAGGCTTCACTGGTTGGTCATAAACATGGGCATTAGAGTTCTTTCCTCTGGGAATGGCTAGTACACAAATCAGATGTTCAGAATATATTTCTGCCCATATGGTTCAAAGTGATGAATAATGCACTTTGGAAAAGAAGGATGACTAAAATAATACAATACTGCAGCGAAGCAGCCATTGTATTAAACATAACAGGTGGTGACTAAAAATGCATTTTTAATGAACATCTCTTAATGAATGCACACAATGCAAAGTGGTTTCCACTGCTTTGTAACATGCCACTCCTCACTCTGGATTAAAAATATCTCAGTTACATACAGGTAGATGCGTAAGCTCTTTACTTTCTCTTCGGACATCTCATGGAATACATACATTTTTATTGAGTTTTTTTTAAAGATTTAGCAGCCAAACAACACAAAATTTAAATTCTGAACTCTTAATGCTGACAGATTCTTTAATTAACAATATTTTTTTTCACTAGGTAAATTTGTAATTAAATGTTAAAACATATGCTTTGATGTGTGTTTTCAATATCTGCCTCATCAAATGTGCTGTTCTTCACACGTATACAATTAACAGAGGGCAGTCCAGTGGTTAATGCAGAAGACAGTGTCTGAATTCCAGGGTCCAGACAGACATGAAACACAGATCCACACCAATGCTTCAAAGTGAATTATTGAGTTCCCAAGCTCTTCCCAAAACAGTCTGCGTGAAATCGAGTGGCAAAAAATGAGACACTACTCCATAGCAGGAACTGCTCCTATACCATAGGGCATTAAAACATCATAAGAACCATTTCATCAGGGTTACTGATCCAACTGAGAGAAAGCTAGAGAAATTGTTACAGAGAACAGTTATCTAATATATTTAAAATGCAAAACTCATTTAAACAGACGGTTTCTGAAATGGAAGAGGTCTTAGAAAGAAATCTCAGGCAATTAATACAGTCAGGAAATGAATCTTTGCACTATTAGATCTACAGCATAATAAAATATGTTCAGCGAAACCTGTACCAAGCTCTGTCACAGCAAAAGAGCTGTATTATCTCAAGGATTGTAGCAACAATTTACGCAGCTACTCAAGTCTGAATCTTCTTGCATAAAGGACAGAGTTACAGAACATGAAAATAAATGTATTCCCCCTCTCTCAAGTGCAGCTGTCTTGTTAATCTCAAAGATTACATATTTCTCATATATCAGTCACCAGTTTAAAGCCCTGATTCATGCAGAGAGTCTTAGAAGCACACAGCAGGTTATTACTTCAGCAGGTTGCTTATTTCTATGAAGCATAATACTCCTTGTAATTCTTAACTGCTTTCTCCCTCGAGGGCATACAGCATATGTCTTGGGAACTGGAACAGACTTGCATGGAGTATCAAAGGAAAATTAATGACTTGTCATTAAAAAAGGTGAGAGGCAAGTAGTTAAACTCTACCCATTCTTATTTGGTTCCTTAGAAGGCCAATCATTTCTAAAAATGTTATTTTTCTCTGTTTAATAATTGCTTAGGTGATATGTTAAAACAAACAAAAACAGGCTTGTCCATGCAAACAGAAATTATTTGAGGCTGCTGTATATTTATATTGTATTACTTTAGTCAGCTTGGTTGTTCTGTTAAGCAGAAACTTCGATGGCTTCCCAAATGCCAGGAAACCAGTTCATTCCATTCACAATTTCTCTTTGATACAGCAGCAGTGTGCCAGACGACATGGAACTCTAAAGGGCCCCTATCACAGGGAGCGGATGATGATTAAACAAACTGGGAGAGCTTAAACTGACACAAAAACCTCCCTTGCTCCCTTGTCCTCACAATAGTAAGTGCGGCTAGCAAACCTCAGTTAAGAGCCAAGTCTGCCTTTTTATGAACACACAACTTCCCTGAAGCCTTGAGATTTGCATCACAGAGTACAAAAATCTTTCACGTCCTTTCCTTATTTAAGACTAGCAGGAGACAAAAATACCCTTCTAGTAGACTCTTCAGAGCACCCAGAAAAAAAGCACAGCACTGTAATTCCAGCACGACATTTGAACACTTCTTTGCATATTCAGAGTAGTTAAATGACATGTCTTGCACTAGCCAGCTAGAATCCAACTGGACACATTAAGATAAACTCTGAGGCTTGTTACTCTAGTGTATGTGGGGAGGAGATGCCTTGTTGCAGCAGCTGACCATGACTGCAGTTCCCAACCCTGCTACCTGGGGAACAAAATAGCTTCCGTCACTGTGGATGGCCCAATTAACTGCAGAAATTCAAGCTATTAAGTGCAAGCGGAAAGTTTATTCAATGGGAGCTTCCTTTCATATTGCAAAACAGCAAGACACCAGAACAGATGGCAAACACTCCTCTGCAAAGCTGTCTCTTGGGGAAGCATGGGTGTAACCATGTAGAATTATAGAATGGTTTGAGTTGGAAGGGACCTTAAAGATCATCCAGTTCCAACCCCCCTGCCATGGGCAGGGACATCTCCCACTAGAGCAGGTTGCTCAAAGCCCCATCCAACCTGGACATGAATGCTTCCAGGGATGGGGCATCCACAATTTCTCTGGGCAACCTGTTCCAGCATCTCACCACCCTCAGTGTGAAAAATTTCTTTCTGGCATCTAATCTAAATCTACCCTCTTTCAGTTTAAAACCGCTGCTACTCATCCTATTGCTCCACTCCCTGATAAAGAGTCCCTCCCCATCTCTCCTGTAGGCCCCCTTTAGGTACTGGAAGGCTGCTATAAGGTCTCTCTGGAGCCTTCTCTTCTCCAGGCTGAACAACCCCAACTCTCTGAGCCTGTCTGTGGGACTTCCCATTCACAAGGGAACATATTCAAACTGAGTTTACTGTATCTGATGAGGGTGTCGCAGCTCCTGAAGGTGGATTCTGTGTTGCCTTACATCATATGCCCTACACAGTATGAACTAACTTGGAAACGCTTCATGCCCACCACAGTCGCAGCAGACCCAACTGATGGAGAGAACCAGTTGTTAGAGCCCGGCACTCATCTGGCAGAAGGCTTGCACTGCAAGTTTTGGAAATTTGGGAAGCTGTAAATTTGAGTTCATATGAATTCATACTTTAGGTAAGTTGAAGTCACCATCAATATCAACAAATCTACCTGGCAGTAAAGCACAAATTTCAAAGTTGTTGGTGCGATAACATTCGTGAACCCAGCAAACGAGATCATCTCTCAGATTTTCCTCTTCTCCCAAGTAAATCCATAAGCATCTAGAGTGCAGGTATTCTGGGGTCAGGGCATTCAGTCTTTTCCTCTGACAACTGTTCCATTTAATTTATTTCATATTCTTAACATATTTCATACAAGACGCAGAGATGTGCTTTGAGATCACTCTTTTTCTTGCTTTGTAAAACCAGCTCTTCTCTTCTGCTTTTCTTACAAGTGCCCCAAACAAGACATTTCAGACCAAGTTAAACATTTCACATGGTGGGCTGGGAAGGTAGGAAGGGGGAAGAAAGATTTAAAAAGAAATACATAAATAAAATAAATACATACATAAATAAAATCATGGTCCTAGTTCAAAGTGGAATAAGACAACAGTTAAAACTATCGCAGAGAATGAAAAAGTTTAATAACCTATACTATTTATTCATATCTGTTACTTGTTACTGTAGAATCAAACAGATGTTTGAAATATTATACAAGTTACATTAAACACCTTGAAAACATCTTACACCTGAACTGACCGGCATGAAATATTTATCAATATTTTGGTTTTTGCAGTTTCAGCTCTCCTCCTTTACACTCAAGTGCACTTCATTATAACTCTCAGGCTAACTTGACAGTACAACAAATCTCCATGGTGAGAAAGGAGTTCCAGGTATCTCCAGACACGTACACGTGTCCCTTTCACAATTTGTTGCTACTGTATCAGGCAGGAACCATTCCTTACCATCCCAGAAAAAAAAAACCAAACAACCAACCAAACAACTAAAAAACACAACCAAACAAAAAAAACCCAATATGGTGTGAGTACCCCAAAGAATACTGTGATAGTCAACCACTCCCCATCATTGGTACCAGCAAACAGGGGAGCAACTGTAAGGTCACAGCATATACCTGTGCAGTACATTTACTCTTACTTAAAGGAAAAAAATAAAAAAACAAGGCGCAATGAAACATACAGTTCAAAAAAGTAGTCTTTGCAAATTTTTGATACAGGGGGTTTGGTGGGTTTCCGTTTGTTTCTTTTGGATTTTTTAGGCTCTGTTTTGGGAAGAAAACCACAATAATTTAAATACTTGCCAGCTTTTTCTCTGCTTAAGCAGCTGTATCTTTCAGCAGCACCTCTCGACCAGTTACACAAGCACAAAACAACACCCACAGAGAGGTGCAACACTATATACTCATAAAAAGACTATAACAACTTAAATCTAGGGCTAAGCTGATAACTGTCTTTGGCATGCTGGCCAGATAGCTGCTTTAGAATCTCCTATTCATCTATGCAAAGGTGTCACACATACAACTGGTAAGCTATAGCCTCTGGTTTTGTGGGGCTGCAGAGGTACATTAAAAACTGCCATATAAAAGGTTTATTTATTAAAAAATGCTTAAATATGGCTGGGGGAAGCACCAAGACTCCAGTGTATATCAAAGTTTTAAGTTTGGAATTGAATGCTACCTGTCACAGAAAGCAGAACACATCAGGAACTTGTTTGTGCTTTAAGCATCATTTAGCCAACTGAAAAAAAAAAAATTATTCCTCACTGTTAACTTTCTTGACTTACAAAAGACTTTGAGGAATTAAGATTAATGCAGTCTGATGGGAGAGACTTGCATGGGTATCAATAAGATCAAGGCGGTCTGATTTTGTATTGGTTTGTTTTTAAATGTATTTAAGATTTGGAAAAATAAAATGTATTAAGATTTTTCCTTTTTGAGTCTCAAGAGGTTAATAATATACAAATATATTTCTACTTGTTTATAAGCAAACTGAAAAAAAACTTCAAATTATAAAGGGGTCCCTTATAAAGGGGTGACAGCACAGGCCTGACTCCTCCTTCTGCCTGCTGGAAGAGTACAGCAGTTCAGATTGTCATAAAAACAATCACTTTTTACTCTGCCACGTCAACTCAGCTCTCTCATCTGAGTGCATCTCTCTCACTAGTAGGCAGGCAGAACATTAAAAAACCCCAAAACTAGGTGTCCTGCTAAGCTCAAACTGGGAAAGCAAGCAAGGATGAGTCCTTCTGCAGGTATTCCAAAGGTATAAACACTGAGAAATCTCTGAGTACCGATGAAGTGAGATAAATACCTTGACATTGGTAAAGGCTGCAATATGCTGTCAAGGAGAAAAGCCAAAACAAACCATGATCTGGCAGACAGCTCTGGTTTCCCCAACGTCCAAGGGTATCGAAGTGAAACTGCTCAAAGACCTCACCACACAAAACTCTCAGCATCTGAAGTTGCACCAAGTTGGTCCAAGAAAGTTTGTGCAACTTAAAATCACGTCCTATGCCATACAAAGAAAGTGCAATTGCAAGTTAACTGAGATGCTTTAAGAAATAAGAGGCCAAACCACACCATGTCTTATTGCAACAAGTCTTCAAGCAGTAACAAATTATTTGAAGTTTGAATCCCTCAAATTCATGAATTCTTTGATAAAAAGAAAGGGCTACATGAAAAAGGGGGGATCAAAATCACGTTTCCAATCCAAATTTTGTCTCAGGCTACAAAGGAAACGCATCCCAGAAGGAACGTGGGACAGCTCAACCAAGTTTGAGAATTAAAACAGAGCACTCTGGTTTAGTTTCTTCTGCATGACTGGGAGCTACATAAGTGCCAGAGCACTGAAATGTAAGCAAGGCTTCTACTACTGGCAGCTTTTGTGGTCCTCATCTGTTCTGCATGTAAAACTGTAAAGATACATCCACGCACTGTTCAGATAAGTGTCTGCCGCAAACCTTGAAAACAAAGCCAGTATGGACACATAGCTTTTTCATAGTCAGGAAAACACAGAACACACAGGACGTTGGCGGAGGTTTTTTTGGTTGCTTGTTAGGTTGTGGGTTTTCTTCTCCTTTTTGCAAGATCAAAATAGAAGAAGTGACCTCTAAGACATTTACCATATTAAAAGGCAAGTCCTTGTAGTGAAGTTGTAGCTCTGCTTTGAAGTAACTAAACAGTCTTGAGAATCCAATTAATTAAAACAGGTAACTAATCAAATTAGAAGTTTTGTGGGGTTTTTGGTTGTTGTTGGGTTTTGTTTTTTTTTAAATTGAAGCATGTTTTACTTTTAAGGTAACTGCTTTTCAGGACTGATTCTGTTTCTTTGGAACTTGTATCTTGACAAATGAGCCTTTTAAGGTACACAGTAATTCTGATTCAGTATCAAAACTTATAAAGAAATTCAACTCCTTGCAGTTTCTGACTGTAAATGCTGATGCCTCCCCCCATGGGACTTCAGCCACTTAAGCTTTCCTGTAACACAGCTGCTCCCAAATAAACCTGGCATTAACCTCAGTACTACCCTCCCCTTTTCTTCTAACACACTGTGTGTGAAATAGGTCTTTCTGCAATACAAATTTGATGCTGCACTCCCTTACAAATACCTTTCCAGTAGATGTATTACAGATGGGATTATCATTAAATAGAAGAAAAAAAAAAAGAGACAACCAAAACAAAAGAACTCTTTAAAGTGCCACAGGGAATTTATCTATCTTTTGCTTCTTAACCTTTGAGCAAACAACTTTAGACAGTTTTGAAATCAGTTCTTTAGCATCAGGTAAATAAGGGTGACTTTGTCTAGAAGAAGAATACTAACTATTGAAATTCAAAAGTTTTAAAAATATTAATAACCCACTAAATAATCATTTACACAGGACAGGAAGATACTTAAGTGGAATTCATACAATATTTTTTCCTTTGTGCAAAGATCACAAGTTTTTGCTACCATCCCCCAAAGGAGCAGATGTCTATCACTGTTAACTTGATCACCTAACAGGCTCTAACAATGTCATTCTAAGTCTAAAAAACAAATTAAACATCTAGAGACTTAATAATGCTAATTATGAAAGAGAACAGACAGTGACAGCTCCGCAGGGGCCATTTCAGTCTGCTGAGCAAATTTTTATTTAGGCATTTTTACTGGCCATATGAGGACCCAGCAGAATTTAAACACTTAACTCCCCTTCAGCTCCATTTCTTCATCATGATGAGAAACAGGAGGCACCAGCTCAAACAGCTTCTACTCAAATACCCCATCTAAACAGCTTTCAAAAAAAAGGTCTTTCTGCTTCCTTAAAGTACAGTGCACATGCACATTAATACACTGATCTGCTCTTTAGAGTTCACTTTTTAAAAATCCTTCCTTTTAAAAACCAACATATTTGCAGATGGGAGATGTATGCATGCATCAGTGAGGGACAGCATTTCAACTTCTGTGCATTCACGAGCCTTCTCTAATTTGGGCTGGCGTAAAGTCCATACATCATGTAAAGTAAGAAATACACCCTTTCCTGCAGCTTGTCTTTAGCAAAGAAAGTACCACACTAAACCTCCCTCCTGTCCCTGGGTCTAGAGACCAACTCAGAAGGCTAAATCCCATAATTTTTCACCAGGGCTGGTGACTACACAACCTTCTTCCCCATTTCTTGGCCCAAGAGCATCTACCTTTACCAAAAGTATACTGGCGGTCAACGTAAGCTCAAGCAGACCTTTACAACGCAAACCACACTTTGTTTTCAGAAGTAAATACAACTCCCTATTTGGATACGATGCTCTATCCAAGATGTCCCACACATTTCTGAAACTGATAATCAGTCCTTCAAAATAACAGATAAGCATTGCTTTCAAAGACATCTCAAACATCCATCTCAGATGAAAACACACTGTGGAAGAATGGCTTACAGGTCTAATAAGTCATTAAAAAACAAAAGGTGAAAAGGTGAGAGCTCATTGCAGATCTTTGTAACAAAAGTTAATTACAGAACTGTTAGAGCAGAAAGCCCCGGCCAGCTGAGTTAGAGGCACCAAGAGACACCTTTGCTCATGTCACACCACAGGGTCACAGACGTCACTGGAACTGATGGGAACAAGCTTTGACACCAAACCTTAATCCAGAGTCAGAGCTGTGTTAGAACAAGACTGTGGACTGAATCCAGTGTGCCACAACACAGCACGTAACAACATCCTCAGTAAAAGCCACACAGGATTAAAAAAAAAAACAAACAACATTTTTACAGACAGAACATGCAAATAAAATAACGTAAATCACTTGCATTTGCTACCTGCCATTAAAAAGCAAGAATACTTGCTGGGAACTGGTATACAATGAGGGGGTTTGTTTAGCAATCATACTTTATACATTTGTGGAATTAATCTTCTTGTCTCTTTAAAGACTTTTTAATGAAAGAGACTAAATGACATGGAATTCAATACAGAAACACAAGCAATAAAGTGAACTTTAACCTTCATTTATCAAAAATGAATCTCAAAGCTATTTTCAGTTACAAGCAGCATGCAGGCTATTTTCTAACTTACCCAAAATTGGTAGGCTCTACAAAACCTAGTTTCTTCCTCCGCAAAATTTCAGATGACAAAAATAGGACATGCGCCCGCAATCTAGGCAGCAGGACTGAACCCAGCTGTCTGGTGAGACTGTCTGAACAGTGATTTATGTCTTAAACCCAATATCCAAAAGCATATATGTAGCAGTGGACTGAATTACCGTGCGGCTTTAGCACTGGTAATCACAGCAAGAGGCTAGGAGATTAACATTAGGCCTTGGCTTTCATTAAGAAAAGCCATGCACACTTTCATATTACCCTTTTTTAAGATTTTTTTAAGGACACAGTGGATGAATTCTGCAATTCAGATATCCCAAGAATTGTTTTCAATTAACATGTCAGAGGTTAAGTAAATACTGCTGTGTGGGAAGGGAACCAAACAGCTACGCCATACTGTAAAATTTTTTACAGGTCACTTCCACTTGCCTTCATATTTTAGGACACTGCTCCTCTCTCTTCTTGGCTCAGTTTCTTCATTTGTCTGCACAATGAATTCACACCTCTTTAGCTTATTAAGCAAAACAAAGACAGGACTACACAGGCACATGCCAGCCTCCTCTGCCCTTTCCCATATTCTAGCTCCAGGAAATTACAGGCAATAAAGTAGTTTAAAAACCAACCTATTCTCTTCCAACAGTTTGAGGTCACTATTTCATTCTGTATTAAAATGCATGTGGAGCCTCAAGGGGGGTAAAATGTGTCTCTTTAAGCTCAGTCGTCCATTAAACTTCCAGACATAATCCAATGTATCAGCTGAAATGCATCCTAGGATCTCTGCCGGTCATCTCAATCAGGTGTCTGACAGCATGCCACTAGCCACCTGAAATGGTAGCTCTCACCAACCTGGGAGGACTTTTCAAACTGACCTCCACAGAAACTTATTTCAACTCTGGGGCAGAAATATTTGTTTTGCCTAGTCCTTCTGGAAAGGATAAAGACAATTCTCAGTAGAAGCTTCAGACAGTCTGGCTGGTAGCGATGAGTCACCTGTCTCTTTCTCACCAAAATACTTGGTAAAAGGACCTATATAAAAAGACAATGTTTTTGATTATTCTTACCTTCCTTCCACTTGCAGCAAAGCAGTACCGCTATTTTCAGGTGAAGGAATAAATCACAGACTAATGTTGCCAGTTCAGCATTTCCCAGAATGTCTACGCCAAGCTCAGTCCTTCCCTTGCCCTGTACCCACACCACCACAATACCTGAACATCTTCACAATACCAGTCTTACACGCAACCTTCATGTCTTACGATCATGCTCCTGCAGAGCAGAAAACCTACCTCAGAACACTTTTGCCACTGCAGAGTCAAGGATGTCTCGTTAGGCTAAATACTATGTAAATACATATAGACAGTCTGTGCCTGTAGCAAGTTTAAACTAAGTAGAGAAATCAAATTAAGGAGTGGAAATAAATGCAAAGCTAACAAGGTCATAGGACCTTAGGGAGCCTACAGAAGAGCTGGAGAGGGACTGTTTACAAGGAAGCGTAGCGACAGGACATGGGGCAATGGTTTTAAATTGGAAGAGGGGAGATTTTGATTAGATATTAGAAAGAAATTCTTTACAGTGACGGTGGGGAGGCACTGGATCAGGTTGCCCAGGGAAGTCGTGGATTCCCCATCCCTGGAGGTGTTCAAGGCCAGGCTGGATGGGGCTTTGAGCAACCTGCTCTAGTGGGAGGTGTCCCTGTCCATGGCAGGGGGGTTGGAACTAGATGATCTTTAAGGTCCCTTCCAACTCAAATGATTCTATGATTCCTACTCTGGGTCCTGCCTGTTGCAGAGCGGCAGCATCTCGTGGGTCCTAGCCTGATTGAAACACAGAACGAACACCCCTGCAACAGAACCTTAGTACTGACTTATTTGTCATACTAATTTATTGTACACTTGTGAAAAATGACTAAGATACAGAGAAACAGCAGCTGCTCACTGTTGTTTCTGCATGCAGTTGCAACATAAGGCCAGGAGGAGCTGTATGCTACCTTTGGTGGGTGCAACACCACCACTCCCAAGGCAGGAACAGCTCATGGGACTGTATGTACACAGTCAGCTCAACTGCACAGAAAAGGGAGAGAACCTACCCCCTTAAGAGTGCATGAGACCAGCCAAGTATTTGAAGTAGAAGAAGCTTATCTGTTGAAGCTTCTGGCATCTTGTTCAGTTAATAATCTTGGAATTTAAAGCTTAACATGAGGAAAGGTCCCCCTAAAGCCAAGCTGCTAAATTCAGATTTCTAGGGAACAGGAACCAAAGGAAAGCAGTCACTCAGGCATATTATAGTTTAACACACCAAAGGGACAAGGCCAGCAAAAAAAAAAATTAGTTTTATCACCTAATTCAATGGGTCACTGTGGGTAAAAACTCTCTCCCTCAGAACACAGGAATGCTTTTTGACTTCAAGGTGTGCACATTTATGGACAGTTTTAGCATTTTGGTGTTTACTTTGCCAAGGACTTGATTACTAGCCCACTAGAATTAGCCTGCCTAGTAGGGAAAAATTTCAGCTCACAGAAGAGGACATTGCTACTTCCAAAACTTTATTTATAGCTTGAGTACAGTTGCCAATTCATAACTCGTGCCCAAATCTGGAGCTCCAAGTCTGAATTCTTCTTTGCAGTCCAGTCAACAGCTCTAAACCTACCTCAAGGCTTCAACTACAGAAGCGAGAGTTGTTTATTAATCTGGAAGCTACTGGTATTGCAAGACCTTCCCTGACCCACTGGGAGAACCAGCTATTGTCCCAGCCTAAATACAATTTTTTCCTCTTTTCCCAAGGTTAGAAACATGGCACTGCTGCAGCTCCAGCACCGATCACTCACGGCAACAGCCAGGCTGACAGGGAGCTCCCTTTAAGATGCTTGAGAAAAAAAACTTGTTTTCCACAAATACACAGCAGCCAAGTAAAAGGAGAAGACACTCAGGTCTGAAGAAGCATGCCTTAGAACTGAGGCATCCTTGCTCATCATCATCTCTGAGCCCAGCTAAGTGAGTTTGGCAGGGGAGGGTAAGATTTGTGGTGATATAAAGTCTCCAAAAATTCAGTTTAATCTTTACCACCCCACACCCTCACTTTAATGTAAGGGTTAAGAGCTTCTTATTGAAGCTGCATGAGCCACAGTCACGACTAGTTTCAGAACTGTCTCTCAGTATGATTTTTTTTTTAAAGAGATATTTCCAACCTATTTAGAAACTTGAAGCAATCTGCTAGGTATTTAGTGGCCACAACTACAGGAAATTCAGGCAACAAAGATACAGCTCTGACCACACTGCAGCATTCCTTCCAACAGCGTTTCTCATCCACAGACTCCAGATGTGGCCATAATACCCACACAGGGACTAGCCAGGGGATGATCACATTCTTTTTTTCTTATTCTCTCAATCAACCTCAAGTTTTCCATGTAAATGGTAGGAATTTTTGCTTAAGAGTGCAGTATATACTGTTGGAGTGATTATTGGCATTTTTGAAGGTTAGGAAACTAGATGACATTCAAACATATGCCTTCATAAATTTATGTTTTTATAAACTGGTATCAAAGTAATTTTTAGTTCCTTAGAAAAACCCTAAACCCACGGATTGGCAAATGAGCAGAGGAAGCACAGCGAAGTTCCCCCTGCCAACCTGCCTTAGGCCTCTTCCAAAACTCTATAGGTCTGAACATGTTCTCCAAATGTTGCAGACATCGGGGCAGCTGCTCTTACCTGGACACTTCAAATATCAGCACCTACAGGATTTAAATTCTCTTACAGCCCAGCAAAGGGATAGACGAACACCTCTCAGATTTTCTAGCTTTCTTCTTCCAACATCAGAACTGACAAAATCAGTAATAAAAGCTCTTGCACAGGTTGCTGCAGCTTAAGAAGTTTTTTATTCTTTTCTTTTTGTTGTTGTTGGATTTCTGGGAGGGGTTGGTGGGGGCTTTTTGTTGTTGTTGTTTTTGTTTGTTTGTTTTTTACATTGCCAACAAACTCTGCCAGAAACAGGGATAGTGCCCCGCCATTATGAAGACAGTTGCCACAACTGAGATTAATCACCATTTGGAAAAGAAGCACAAGGCCCTGGGGAATTAAGGCCATAAAATCTCACTGTCAAAAAGGGTCAAGAGTGCTTATTTCATTGAAGCCAGTCTTGCAGTACTCACACCTGAACCACCTTCAAGCCAATTTAATTGGAGCAGTAGATAATCCTTAGTGAAGCTTACAATAGAAGCATTTCAAAGTGAAGGCCGAGCTCAGGAATAGCAAAATAATTTCATCTGTGTTGCTCTGGGCTGACCACTGGTAGCTTAAGGACCAACATTCCCAGCTATGTTATCAACACAAGGCAGCAGACAACAGCTGGAGGTCCATCTGTTCCATATACACTGGTTAGCTGTAGTATGTGGTAAAGCCTTCACCCTTTGAATGGGATGCATGACACCTGTACCAAAGAGAAGCAGATGAGCATCTCTTCTCCAATACACTCCGTTCTCTATTGACCCCTTTAATCATCCTTACAGCAGTTAGCAACCTGTAACCCTCTGTACTAAAATATTCCTTTTTGAATTCCAGGTTAAAGACCGCCGAGTGCCTGAATTCAGTCAGAGCAAGAAGAGACACATAAAACTCACACTATGAGCAAATGAACACATTCTGCCGTGCTCAGCCCTTTTCCAAGACATGGCACCAATTCCAGAAGTTTTATGACCAGCCGTTTCTCCAGTGAACCAGTGCCGTAAGAGTTATTAAATGCAATTAATGAAAGATTCTCTTGAATGCTCATGAAATCTCATAGCAAAATGAGTCATTTGCCTGGTTTCAAAAGAGGGGCCTCTCAAGCCAGGAACAGATCTGCAAAGGTGCAACTGCTCAGAGAGTAGGAAATGCAGAGATGTTGCTTTGCATCACCAATAAAAAAAATATTACATACCAGATTAAATAGAAAAAAGAAAACCACACCAAAACCTGCAGCAAACGATGCTGCTCCCTGTTTTAAGTCTTGATACAACATTTTTCCTAGTAGCCGTCAGCAATCCAGTTTTATGCAGCTGAAAGTTGCCTTCTCACAACTTGTCAGGAAGTTGTTAATGAACAAATGAAGTTAGCAAACTTCTAAATACAATATTTTTACTGGGAAAAGGCTTCTTCATTGAATATATTGCTCCCAAGTTATGCCTGCTGAAGCACAGATTGGAACTCATCTTCATGGCTAAAAGCCAAATTTACCCAATAACCAACTGTTCATAGTCATTCCCAGCACAGACCCTCAGCCTAAGAGATCAGGAAAGCCCCAACAGTGAAGAACACCTGGATTCATGCCTCTGGATCAGCCCTGCCCTTGTTTTCTGCAGTATTGTTACCTGTATTAATGAGAATTTTGCTTTAACAAGAAGATCAGCTACACAGATACATGAGAAATCAGATATGACATACAGATACACTAGACAATTATGTGATCTGAAATGTCAACTAGTTTCTGAGAAGCAAAGTTAATTTTAGTAGCCACTTATGTCACCTTCCTCAGATACAGTTTACAGTACCATTAATTCATGTCGTATTCCTGATTGCTTCTGCCCAGTGCAGAGAGGGGCAAGTATTCTTTCGTACCTACCATTGTCCTTAAAATAAAGCACAAGGTGGCACTTTCCTCATTCTAGGAGACCTGGTCTACCGAACTCAGTAACTGAGCCATAAATTTGACTTAGGCCCATTAAGTGAAAGGGAATGTAAAATGTCAAGGCCAACACTGTATTTTTAGAGCTTTTGTTTCTCTTGAGGAAGCAGCAAATTTGTGTTCCTATTGTTTGTCAGGAACTTTTCCCTTCCACTTCCAGTCTGTAACCAAATTTGATCATATGTTTTCAGTCAGTAAGACACTACCCTCATTTTGACTTAAGCTAATGAATTAGTACTACCTCATCAAGCAATGCCCACAACTTAAACCTATTTTAAAAAAATCCCTAATTATAATTAATATCCCTACAATATTTAATATATTATCCCTTTGGTTGCATGTTGAAAAAAACCTAGTAAAAGTTACTTATATCAGATCCTAAAGCACAAGAGACCCCCCAAAAATCTGAGGCATTAGTACAGACGTGACATTATACTTGGCATCAATCACACACAGAGCCCGGTTACAGCATAGACGGCCTTAACTCCTCCCAGGCCATGTCGAGTTGAAGGCTGCACACCACCACATGAAAGGAAATCTCAGATTAGCATCAAGAACTCGGATTTGCCCTGAAGATGTGACTCTGACAAGGACAAATGGGTTTCTTATATAGTATTATCATCACAGAAAAAAATATGTTGTTTTATTTTAAATTTTGTTGTAATCAGAACCAACTGCAAAGAATGATCAGCCCTCATGACTGCTTTGTTTACATGCACTATACATAGTCTTCAGGCAGCAAGATTCATAGTACTTAATTTGTGGACTACAACAGGAACATCGCTGTTATGCCTGCTACTGCAAGTCTCAACTATTGTTTCCCATTGAAAACTCCGCATCAACCTACTTTAGCTGTTGCTAGCTTTATTGGATTATGATTACACAGCTCAGCAGCTAGGTCAACAAGACACCAAGCAACATATCACATGATTCTGAATCACTTTTCTTTTTTCCTAAATCTGATCTCTCTTCAGGTACTCTTAAAGAAAGTCAGATTATCAGCTCAAAGAAAAAAGAACTCAGATGAATAAAAAGCTTTAAGCGTTTCAACACCTGAAGGACCAGACTCTCTCTCAGACTGTAAATCTTGTGGGGGTGAGGAGAGAGGAAGAAAGACTAGTCCTGTCCCTATCTTTAAACATGGTTCTTTTTCCTTGTAGACTCCACACACATTTACACTGTTCAGTGAGTAACAGAGAAACCAAGAAAAACCCCTTCAGCTTCTAGTTATGACCAAATGGAATTTCCCCTGAGAAATCACAAGTCTCGGGAGTGATATCACGTGACATCAGTATCACTGGTTCTCAACAATCAAGACCCAAGTCAGCTGTCTTCAGAAATACATGATACCTTCCTACATCATCTCAAACCGGAGTTACACACTTCATTTTTCTAGCAGGCCACTGGAACTTGCACGGATGAGTCATCCGCCCCATCTGACTTTTTCACAAGTCCCTTTCTCTTTTAGGCTCCCTGAGCAAGTTCAGAAGCAGAGGGGTGGCAGTAACACAGAACAGCAGTAGGCCAGCTCAGGAAGAGAATGGCATCAAAAGGCACTACTGTAGTTAAACATTACATCTCTTCTGTATTTTGAAGACAAAGCCAATATACAGGATCTTCTACATGTACAGAAAAGATGAAGTCCCGGATGAGCATACTGACATCAGCTCCTACAGTTTAGTTGTTTTGTCGATGATACAATTGAGACACATATGCAGAGGAGCACTGTAACAGTCCTCAGCGCTTTCAGCCTGGTTTATACTGTACAGCATTCAAATCTGGCAAAAGATGTGTAAAAGGAAACGGTAGAACAGTTACCCCTCTCACTAAGGAGTCTAAATATACACAACTGTGTATATTTGCAGAAATTCTATTTAGAGAACTGAATTCACTCCTATGGCTTTTCAGCAGCAACAAACATGTATCTAAGTCTGCAAAAGTGCTCAGCTGTCACCACCCTGGTTTTAGGGGAGCACTATTACAGCAGAGGAATACTGACAGTCAGTTCAAGGATGTTGCTTAAAAAGGGCACTATTTATGAGTATTTGCAGTCATTCCTGCACTTAAGTTTCTTAGACAAGGTGTTTGGAACAAACAACTGCTTTAACACCTAAGAACAGGTACACAGCATAAGAAGTCTACCTTGAAGACAAGCAGAAATTTCTTTTTCCTCATTAGTAGTATATCAGTTTGAGGTTTATATTCTAGCATTGAAAACGTTTCTTCATAATGATTTATTTGCTGGCAGCTACTTTAAAAGAAGGTTACTTGTTTTAAACAAGTTTTATACCCAAAAACATTATTCCAATTTCAGCAAACCCCTCCACATACACAACCCCACCACAAAAAAAGCCTTTGTAAAAAGGAGTTACATGTATTTCCAAGTGCTACCACTACCACAGTCTTCAAGCACAATTTCTCTTTTAAAAAGAAAGAGGGAGGCAGAGAAGCAGCCTCTGGCCAAAGAGGAGGTAGGCATACTGTTGTTTCATAAGGAAACCATGGCTGAAAGTACTTTTTACACAAACACAATTTCCTCTCCATTTCCTGTAGCAAGCTTCTTTTTGATCCACCCCACACTAGCTGAAACATTACAGCAATCACCACAGATCAATGAGCAGAGAACAGAAATCTCACCTGATAGTAAGTCTTAATGTTTCTGACTAGAATGGTCAGGTTTTGAACCCGAAGATAGGTGTCATTATTTACATTCTTGTTGACGCGTTGGTTGGTCGGTCGAGGATCTCTATTGGAAGAGGAAAAAGAAAACAAACCATTACTGATATATTTAGTGCTAAGAATTAGCATCTCAATAACGCACCATTTGGAAAACCATTAACAATTTACCCATTAAGAGCACTGACATAATTATACAGGACACATATACATTGATTCATGGTAGAATAAGCTCATTACCTTTGCACCTACATGTAACTTGCAAATCCTCCTGCGTGTCACAAAGTAACTTACTTCAGGTTAACTCACACAGTCATTTGGGACACCTTCCCTCCTTATTTTACACTTCCCCAAAGCAAAGTGCATATTTAGTTTGTGCACATTAGATGAAAGCAGTCTCTGATAATAAGGGGTTTATCTTATTCAAACAAAGGGAAGGCTAGGAAAGACTACCGTGCCTTCCCCTGGCTTTGGAGTTTTATGACAAGAGGAGGGTGTTAACACATGATCAGTGATCACAGTGCAAAATGCAAAACCCAGAGGTAGTATATGCTTAAGTGACGGGAAAAAAGGGGCACTGCACTTTTATTATACCCATATCATCTAACTAGATCTCTCTCGCATAACCACTGTGTCATGAAAAACAGCTCTACCGGGCTTCAAGATATGAACAAAATATAAACATAGGTAGAGATACAGGCAAGACAGGAAAAAGAGTTGGTGGAAAGATTTTAGGGAAAGAAGCCTCAAGTTTTTGTTTGATTTTAAAGGAAGCAAATCTAAGTTGTACCTGAAGTAATTGTATTTCTAAAATAAAAAACAAAACATGGGGAAAAAAACCCTGCAACTATTTTAATATGAATGTACACCTCCAGATTCTCTATGCACACCCTAACATGCTGCAAAAAAAATGAAACCTGAAAACCTTTATCTGCCAATAGCATAGATCAAAGCTTCATGTTTCCCCTCTAATAAAGACTCTTATCAGCAAACTCCTACGCAATCCAAACACCTGCCTCCCAGAGCTCTGCTTTGGCTGTTAATTAAGCCATTCCCAACTCTTCCAGGGGCAAATATTGAACTCGGGTGTTGACAAGGGAAATAAAAGAGGAACTGATCCAATATTTATTTTTAAAATATATCTGCCAAAGTTTACATAAGTATGTCAAAGAGCTTTTTCTTCCCTACTATTTTTTTTTAAATGCACAACCATCCCAAAGCACCTCTTTAGTGAAAGCAGTGCTATGCGTACAATTATGACAGAATACACAGATATTCCAGAGATGAGAGAAAACTGCCTTGGCAGTGGATAACATCACACATAGCATTTATATACCAGGGTTCAAACGAACTGAAGTACAGGTGACCAAAACTGTCACTGATGTAAATTAGCATGACCCTAGACAGCCTATACAGCAGCAAAGGATTGTGTACACTGATTGGCACTGAAATAAAATATGGAGAAAAAAAAAAAGGAAAAAGAAGAGAACAAAAAGGGACAACTGTATGAAGCTTTTTACGTAAAATCTGTAATAATCCATGTTTCTGTTGCTCAGATAAAAGAGTGCAGAAGCCATATCCATACGCAGTTTGACAGCATGGGTCTTCAGCAGAACAGCAAGTTGGAGAAGTGTAAATGACACCTGGGCTTAAACTCAGTATGTTGCCTTCTGCCAGAGCAGATGCTGGACCCTTGAAAGATACTTAGCCTTTTTAGGCAAGGTCACAACAACAACGCAGGAAGCTTAAAAGAGAAGAAACATACAGTAAAGAGAAGCTGGCCCAACAGAAGAGTCAGCCTACAGTTCTCATTTCCACGTGAAAGCTCGCATAAGCAGCACACTGCCTATTTCACTGTCTGCAGTGACCCAGATCTACAGCCAGGAAGTGGCTGTGCAATACTCCACACCCCGTCCCAAACCTGCACAAGATGGGGCAAAAATCCACAAAAGGCACCCACTGACCACAGCAAAGGAGAGGCAATTTCTTCGACAGCTGTAGGCAGTGTAATTGCAGGACTTACATGAGGTTTTCAAAAGGATGTAAGACAGAACAACTCCTTCCAAGACAAGACCTACTCATCTTTTGGCACAGCGGAGCTAGTCGTCTGTTACAAGAACATAAGAATCAGCAGGATCGGGTACTCAGAAGCAATTCTGGAGCTTTTATCCTATCCTCTTCATTAAGGGTAATTGGTTACCCCAAGATCCCTTAATGCCACTGACCTTGGAGTCCTCTTAACTTGGAGCCAAGCTGCAGCACACAGTGTCACTGTAGTAGTCCTGCCTTCTCTTCCTCCACACACACAAGGAATTTAAAAGCTCTTCTGAAAACAGAATGTAGCTTTAAAAAAATGACTGTTTGGACTTCTGACCATGTGGCGTAACCAACTTCATCCAGCACCTGAGCTCACTTCAGAGAGGAACCTTTGCACAAGATGTGAAAGGCCAGCACAGCCTACACACCCTCCGAACCACCACAGGGAAAACTAAACAACTCCTTCTCAATGAGCAATATCCAATTTCTTCTCCATTTGTTACTGTATTTTTTCTTAGCCCTGGGTCAAATAAGCTCAAGCACTGACTACAGCTGTCCTAGCTCCACAGCTGAGAACTTGGAGGGGCCACAGAAAGCTGCTCTTGGAGACACTGGGAGGTTCCCCCGGCAAAAAAGCAGATGTATTCTTTTCCATCTACCAGGTAAACTCAGTTTTATCCAGTTGAACTGGCAAAACATCTTTTGACCTAATAAGCATGGAGATGAACAATTATAAGAATCAATAGTTTGAGGCATGAGTTTATTCAGAATTATACCTGCAGGGAAGGAGCAGGCCACCAGAAAACTCACAGCCCCACACACTTAACTGATCTCATGATAAGTGAAAGAAAAAGGCTAAAAATCTGGAGAGATCAAGGTACTCAAAACACTGCAACCCAAACAGCCTGATCTACAGCAGGGAAAAGCAATAAAGGGAGGCAGAGTCCTCAAAGAGAAAAAAAAAAAAAAGCACCTGAGTAAAATTACACCATAAGAGGCAAATTGTCTTTACACACCTTTCTACCCTCAAGAAGGCAGAATTTTTGGTACAACCCTTTGCACATTATAGCTTGGATGGTGAAACTTGTTTATGAAGAATTTCACAGAAAGAAACTCTTTACAAGCATCATATTTAAAATTAAAAAGAGATTCTTTTGCAACACTAACCAGGTAACCCAAACATTCAGACAGGAATTTGTATCTGAAAAATCCCTGAACACAACCTCAGCATTTTCAGTCCTTTGATGTTTGGTCTTTCCCTTACATGCAAATATAATGAAAACTGCAATTCTCTTTTTTTTAAAAAACCACCTACTCCTCAAGATCAAGAAAGTTATCTAAGTAAGACTGAAGCGGCATGACTGAGGTGTGCCTAAGCAACTTTGGAAACCAGTAAAAAAAAACACCCAAGCAAAATAAAGAGAAAGAAAGCCTCAAACCTCACTATATACTCAAACATTTTAAAGAACTCCTGCAGTTTGTACACCTTCTTGACTTTCACAGGAGCACAGAGGAACAGAAGGGCCAGGAGACAGAATCAAGTGACCCATAGGGCCAGCGGCACAAGTACTTGAAGATGCAACCCCTTAAGCCACCAATTAATAAAAGTAACAACAAAAGAAATCATATTCATTTTTAAAATTCAAAGTGACAATCCCATTTGAGCAATTTCTGACAAGCAATTTTGATGAGTAAGGGGCCCAAGGATTGTGAGCCACCAGAAGGAGCTGGCTGTGCCCAGCATCCCACAGCTCTTTGCTCTGTGGGTAACTTGCTAACTGGAAATATACCACTCCTGGACCAGACTAACTTTGCCTTCCCACATAAAGTGGGATGAAGCTGCTGAAGGCTGGAAGGGTTTCCAAGCTGCTTGAAAAATGGTAGAAAAATGAACCTTTAACTAAGATTTTGAATTAAATAGATGTGTATCTTCAGCCTTCCGGTATTTGTGCCATTTGCTACAAACCACAAGAAGTAGGCACTCACAACATGGCTGTTCCTGTCACGTGGATTAAACTTAGAGATGACAGATTGATAGTACCACAAACCATGACAGCTGCAATTTAAGTGGAAAAAAATCTATTATTGTGCATTTTTACTATGTGTTTCTAATACAAGTGGTTTTATCCATCAATTTAAACCATCAATTGGAAAAATTATAACAAGTCAATATGAAAACACTTACACACTTGCATGCCTTGCATGTGTGAGTCCCCACATCATTTCCCACATAAAACTTCCTACAAGAAGTTAAACAGGGTAAACATTTGCTTAGGCTTGCAGGTATTATGCCACAGCTGCAACCGTAGCACTGAAGGCAGCCGATGCAGTGTCGCCACGTGCTAGTTTCATACCAGGAAGTGACACACACAGAGCCATCTGAATAAAGTCCTTTAAAATTTGTCCACAGTGAAGGTCATTAACCTGATGCACATAAATCCACCAGAAACACAGCTCAGGACACGGCAGCTCCACTTTGAAGCCAGTACTGCAAATCTGCAAAAATCAACGTGTCCTTCATGCATGATCAGGCTGGGGCACACACTTGGACAGAGCACAGGAAAAGGAAACCACTCATTTACAGCAAAATGACTTGAAAAAAAAAACACCACCAACATTTGTCCTGTTTTAAAATGGAAGTGGGGAAATCAAACGTTGCTGTCCGCCTCTCCCTATTAGATTTAACTGGCTAAGCAGCTAGGCACCACTGTTGAGAAATAAGCAATCCCCAACTCTCTTCTTTTAAAAGGTTCTTTGTTTGTGAGGGATGGGCAGCAAAGGGATCACCAGCGGAGCCCAAGAGCCAGTCCTCTCCTGACCACTTTGTGGCCAGAATCTGCCTAAGCCCAGGCCGGGTACCCTTTCTCTGCCCTCGCACCGTTTGGTGTGCCCGAGAAAACCACATTTTATTCAGGGCTAGCGCTCCTGGGAGCAGTTCATTTCTGACAAGGATGGAGGGAAGGCACAGCCCTGTTTTCGCTTCCTGTCACACAGCCAGGAAAAGCGATAGATGTCCCAAATCTCCCTGGTGACACAGCTGCCTCCCTGATAGGAACTCACCACCTAAAAAACGTTGACACCACAAACATCAAACAGTTGGGATCTTCTCCACCAGACAGCCTTTTGGACAAAATCCAGCCTATTACAACAGAAACTAGAGGCTGACTGAACCTGCACAGCCCGCTCATGCCTCAAACAGCTAAAGCCTTCCTTTCACTCAGCAATCTCCACTCAACAGGTATATCTGGATTTCCTCACAGATCCACCTGTCTTTTGGCCGTGGATTAAACTTACAATCTGTTTAGCTGCGGGACAAAAACGTTTTATTTTTTAATAGTGAAGTTCCCAATTTGTCTGTCAAAATCTTCCCCAAAAGAAACCTGTTGATCTGCAGCAAAGTGCCACATCACACAAGGTGTTCAGGTGCAAACTCATGTGCCTGTGGTATTCGTGTTCCAGTAAGCAGGCAAGCAGGATATTTAACCTAAAAAACTACAAACAAAGTACACAAGTGAGGAGACAGCTACCCACATCGGGAGCCCAGCTCTTTCACCCTGCTACCCCCCTGCTCTCTGCACCCGTGTGCCTGCATCTGTGCTTTCAGGCAATCAACACTGTCACAGCATGGCACATCAAATTCTAGCAGGTTTATCAAAGGTCTTCATTAATACTAATTTAACAGGGAAAAAAATAAATCTGAAGCCAAGCACCAAAAGTCCTCTTCAGGGACCCAGACTTGGGGGGGGAAGTGATAAGCAAGCATTTTGAAAAGTACATTTATTTTTCTATTCTGAAAGCTTTGTGGAGCAGAAACATGCCTTGCAAGGCTTTCCTGATTTACTGGCAAGCAGTAATTGCACTGCAATTTTTAAAGGTTAAGTCAGGAAAAAGTGAAGGTCATAGACAGCACCTCTGCTGAGCGCCTTGCTGGGTTATTACACATAAATACAACCATGATCCTTTCCAAGTTAAAAAGTTTTGGGTTTTCAGTAGAAAGCTCTTAGTTTCTAGCTTCACAGACACCATTAGAAGCACTACCAAAGCTGCCTATAAAAAGGGGGCAAAAAGCCCTGATTGTGTATAATAGGACAGTTTCCTACTCCACATGGCTTATGCTTCCCTTTCTGCAACACTGCTGGCAGAGATATCTTTTTTTGGAAAAAATAAAAATATTATTTTCCTGACTTCTTAGGGCAAGTAAACATGCCAGGGTATTTCTCACAAACGCATGGTATCTGACAAAACACCAGCTAGTGTCACTGCACTCAGTCAGTCTCTGTCTCATCTTCTTTATTCCAATGAGATCTTGCCATTCACTCCTTTAATAATTTTCTCTCTTCTTAGATATATTTCAGTGGCCAACTACAAAATATTTCAGTTTGCATATACTGCCTGACAAAGCACTTCTAAAATACATCCATTATAAGAGTGCCACAGTCATTCAAAAGCCACAGAACTTGAGCCTATTTAATAATAAAATTCAGGAGTAAGTATTGTGAATTTTTCTTATTTTGAAATAATAAGATTCTTTCACATGCTAGATAACAGTGATAGTTTAGTTGGTTA
This sequence comes from Gallinago jamesoni, assembly GCA_025769975.1. Lineage (NCBI taxonomy): Eukaryota > Metazoa > Chordata > Aves > Charadriiformes > Scolopacidae > Gallinago > Gallinago jamesoni. Next base: position 5,304,343 of record JAOQGH010000040.1, read on the forward strand.
AACCTGCAGCAAACTCAACTGCTGCTGTTTCTTAACAGCTTGGTTGGTCATCTCTGTGCCAAACACAAAGGTCATAAATCAAAAGCCAATTTCCCACATCTTGGAAAATTACAAGTCTCGATCAGAACACTCACACTCAAGGCTCTAATTTGCAGAAAAATCTCTTTTAAAAGTGTAATTTCTCCTTGGTAAGTGCTAGAAATTGTTCTCTTTACATCAGGTTTCCATCCCAGCTAACATTTCACACCACTTTGTTATCCCCAAGTGGGCTGATGATCTGCGTTCTGTCCGGAATCATGAATCCTCACCAGCTTCTCTATTTAAGTTCCAGTTGAAAATTTCCAGTTAGTAACATCAAAGCAGAAGACTAATTTGATTACTTTTTCAGATGGAGCAGCCAGGTACCAGGAGATAACAAAACTTGCCAACTTGAGTGGGTGGGGCACGGGTTTCTTCAGACTTTCTAAAGTAACTTTTCAAGAATTTCACTTAAAGATACTAACAGGAACTCTTTGTTTAAGTGCTTGGACTTAGCCTAACATTACAAATCACTGGTCAAGCTTCAACTGATTTCATTCACTTAAAAGTTTCCTCCCTTGAAAGTCAAATGCATCTCCCTACAAATTCTTCATGTGACATGTTTCAGAATATTTAAAAGCAAACAGAACAATGCTACGAAACAGTCAGGATCTACGGGCAGCAGGCCATCAACAGCAAAGGATGTGGTTAAAAAAACGTGCAAGTTTTATCAACAATTCACTTCAGTGTTAAGGTATTTTCAGCGTTTGCTCTTTTAATCTATTTATAAGTTTCCTCAAGACAAACCCTTGTGCCTGAGAGACCACAGAAGTTGGGTGTTTTTTTTTCCTGAACTATGTATTTAATAGCAAAGTTTACATGAGAATGCAGATACACTTCAGATGAAGTCTTCCCAGTAAAGTTTCATATGATAAAGTACTTTCGTTTCCTTATTCGTACTACCTTCCTCTAAAGCCTATACGAACAAAATAACTGTTTAGAGAGAAAACAAACAAAAAAACCCACATACCCTTCTCCCCTGCCAAAAAAAAAAAAAACCTAGAAAAAAGTTAAAGTAGATTTTATAGAACTTGATGATTTTGGGTCTTCCCCCCCCCCCCGTTTTTTGTTAATTCAAATAGTAACTAAAAGGAAAAGAGGCAGAGCGGCTGCTCTGGGCCTTCCCCGGTCCCTCCGGCCACCCGCCGCGGACCCGTCCCCAGCGGAGCCGCCGCCAGGCCCAGGAGCGACCGACAGCACCGCCCGAGGGGGCGGCCGCCTCCCCACAGCCCCGCGCCGCCGGGGTGACACCCCCACCACCCCCGCCTCCTCCCGCAGGACCCCACTCACATCTGCAGCATGATTTTGTTCAGGACGACGCCATCCACCAGCTCCATGTAGACGCCGAGGCTGTCCTCCTCCCCGCTCCCCAGGGCCCCGAAGGTTTTCACCTGCCGGGAGAGGGAAGGACAGCGGGGTTGGAGGGGGGGATGGCAGCCGCACTCCTCCCCCCCCTCTTCTCCTCAGCCCCCCTTCCCGTCCCCGCTCCCCACTCACCCAAGTCACCAAGGGGCTCCTCAGGAAGAGCTCCAGCAGCTCCGAGACGGTCACGTCCATGGCGGCGGCGGGAGGCGGCGGCGGGGCTGGCTCACTCGGGAGACAAAGGCGCGGAGCCCATGGCCCGCCGCCCCGCTGCCCGCCGGGCGCTGCCTACAGGGCAAACAATGCGCGGCCCATCGCTCCCCCGCCCCCGGCACGGCGGGAGGGGAGACACCGCCGACCCTCCTCCCGGCAGCAACAGGCCGAGCTCACCCCCGCGGGTGGGACCGAGCCCCCCGGAGCCCAGGCGCCAAGCTCCGGCCCCTCAGCCCGGCTCCGGCGCTACCTGCGGCGGGCGCGCGCCCTCGCCCCGGCGGTGGGACTCGGACCGGCGGCAGCGCCGTGACGGGCACGGCCCGCCGCCAATGAGAGGCGGGGAGAGGGTGGGCGCCTGCCAATGGGTGGCGCCTCGGGGCGGGACGAGGTGAGGAATCGGGGCCACCGGCCCGTCCGGCTTGTCGCCCGGCACCGGCAGCCGCCCGCCCTCTGCGGCCCCGGGAGGTAGGGGCAGCCCGCTCCGCCCCCAACCTCCGCCTTGCTCCCATTGGAACCGGGGTGATGCGGGACCCCGCGGCAGGGACGGCCCTTTTAGGGACGCTACACCACGCGGAGCCCCAACCCCTGCCAAAGGAAAACTTTGGGAGGGACGGGAGGCACAACCTGTTGCCTGCGCGTTTGAAAACGGAAGGCGAGGAGGTGCCAAGGGGGTTCCTCGGCGCCGGTTCCCCGGTACCGTGCGGACTCTGGTGCCGGGGTGATGGTGCGGTGCCCAAACGGGTGGTGAATAACCGCCGTGAAAAACCCGAGTGTGCCTTATTTTCCTGCGGGGCCAGAATTTGTTGTACCCCACCAGCCAGGTAATATGGGCGCTTACTGCTTTATCTCAGATTTTGGGGAAATACACGCGTAGAATCATGCGGGGTGTTACGTGGCGGGGTTTGGGTTCGCTACGCTCCCGGTCCATAGTTCGCTCTGTTTTTCACAGATGCAGTCTTCATCTCCGGGATTTATCAGTCCTTGCATCAGCCGCTTCTTCACGCATTTTGCTTATTTCTTGTTTGATCACACGGAACTCGCAAAATGTATTTTTGGATCTTACAGAGTCACTCAAATAGTATCTGAAATTCTGCCTATTATTAACCACATACCCCTATTTTGGAGAGGGGAGGTGTTTATACGTCTGTTTGTAGTTGCTGTATCGGCGGAGGGAGGGAGGGAGGGACATCTGCTGTTTTGCCCCCGGGACCTGAGCAGTTTGCGAGAGTAGCCCAAGCCTGAGGCTGCGGATTTGCATTTGGATGGATCCCATTATTACACGGGAATGGCCCTAAATTACCTGGACACTGTACTATTTCAGGCATGCCATTTATTTTTGATTCTGAAACCCGTCGGCCGAGGAATGGTAACTCCTGGACCTGCCCCTGCCGCTTGTTTACAAGCCAGCACGGCTGTTTCTCTCTGTTTATCGAGGGGATGTACAAGGAGGGTGCAAATAGTTAAATTAACCTTTTATTGCGCGAGTCGTATAGTCTAAGCGTTTCTGAACCTAGAAAGAAGGAAGGATCGCAAGGAAGCCATCTGTCGTAGCTGGAAGGAGAAACAGCTATACTTTTGAGTGTAACAGCTCCTGCTCAGGTATGAGGGGAAAAAGAAGAATGGTTAATAGTTTTTCAACACCTCAGAGAGACAGACTGCTATAATTTAACTTCTTGAAGCCTTGTGATCTTCTGTTTTGTCAACAGATTTAATTAAATAAGATTTTAAAGCTGTTATTGCGGTACTTAGAGGATGGTGTGTTAATGAATAGAATAAAAAGAAAATCAACGTAGTAATATTGGACAAACATATAATCCCCTTCAGAGAAGACAGAATTACAAATGCAGGAATACATTCCTGCTTTTCACAGCTTGGATGCCACTCGTTGGTAGGAGCACACCTCTGCCAGCTCCTGAAACGAAGCACCAGTTGGAGGGTCCGATGGAGGGGTTGCCGGTGGTGAGAGAATTGGAAGGGAGGGTTCGTCACAGAGCACAGTTATAAAACCCAAACTCCTTACCCAGGCAATCTTCCGGGAGATGCTACTACGTGCCACATGCACGTTACTCAGGAGCACTGCGTGTGTCACAGAAAGTATTTGGGCTCTAGCGCTAGTACAGCGGGTCCTGGAGAAACGGCTGCAGTAGTAGGACGGGAGAAGGGAGGGTACAGGGACGGTGTTGGGGCTCAAGATGGGGACGGGGTTCGGGATGGAGGTTGGGATGGGGACGGGGATGGAATTGGGAATGAGGTTTCGGAGAGGGATGAGAACAGGATTGGGGAGGGGACTGGGGACAGTGTTGGGGATGGGGACGGGGTTGGAGTTGCGGATGGGACGGGGTTGGCAATGGAGTACTGGACAGGGAGGAGAACAGGATTGGGAAGGGAGTTGGGGACACTGTTGGGGATGGGAACGGAGTTCGCAGAGGGGCCGGTGACAGCCGGGGACCATGTCACCGTCGCCCCTGCGGCGGGCGGTCCCGGGCTCCCTCTGGCGGCGGCGGCCGGTAGCGCAGGCGGCGCGTCCCGCCGGGACCGGAGCGGGGCCGGGGGCAGCTCGGGAGTGGGGGGCTGAGACCTCACCTCTGGTGCTGAAAGCAAAACAACGCCAGGAAATGACGGTTTTCTTGTTTTGAAGAACGGCACCGCCGATGCACTGTGTCAGATACCGGTAAACTCCTCCAGCACGAGTGACAGTGGGCATCAGAGTGCCGCGAGGGTCCACAGCCCCCAGTGAGGAGCTGAAAGACTGAAACATGCTGAGAAGAGTGAATCTTCCAAAGTCCCTGGGTCTGACCACTCTCCCGAGCTGCAGACTTGAAGCTGGCTCGCCAAGGGCACTGTGTGTCATAGAATCACAGAATGGTTTGGGTTGGAAGGGACCTTAAAGATCATCTAGTTCCAACCATGGGCAGGGACACCTCCCACTAGAGCAGGTTGCTCAAAGCCCCATCCAGCTTGGTCTTGAACACTTCCAGGGATGGGGCATCCACAGCTTCCCTGGGCAACCTGTTCCAATGCCTCACCACCCTCACTATAAAGAATTTCTTTCTAGTATCTAATCTAAATCTCCCCTCTTCCAATTTAAAACCATTGCCCCTTGT
>JAOQGH010000040.1:5309199-5433334 GCA_025769975.1 Gallinago jamesoni
AGAGTCCCTCTCCAGCTCTCCTGTAGGCGCCCTTCAGTGTCGGTAAAACCTGCTGAGATGAAAAGGGCTGTGACCAGGCTCACCCCGGAGCCCACCAGGGTTCAGCCTTGGGGACACAGAGAAGGACTACGCTTGGGCAAAAACCATACCCTGGCTATTACACCCCCAAACTGCCTATATCGGGTTTTTTCACCTCGGTAATTCTGTGTCGTACCTGTCAGGCCCAGCTAGGCACTTCCTCTGGGTTCTCTCCAAACTGTCACGGCATTTACAATACAAGCACTTTTATCTACCCACCTCGTGTTTCACCAAAGATGTAGCTTGTAAAACCTCACCTACCTACTACAGGTCAGGTTCTCACTTCTGGTGGTACCTGAAGCTGCCGCCCTCCCACAGCAGACAATATTAAAAAAAAATAATTTAAAAATGCCTGTGAACATGTCCAAGTTCAGACATGTACATGCAATTGCATTTGGAAATCATGCTTCTTACAGTAAAGAAATGATGAAAATTTGTAGTATTTAATTTTAATGTGATTTGCAACAACCATCTTCTCATACCATTTGCACATGGTCAGCTTTTAACTAAAACCATAATTATCAAAGAAGTAAGATGCACCAGAACAATTTTAAACATAGAAAGGTACAAGTAACTGAAGACACCAGGATGTCTAATGTCTCTGTTACCATCATGTGTGTTTCTAAAGCACACTTCACAGCCACAAAGCACTCGGGCTCTCAGCAACACAGACCACAGAAGGAAATTTCTGAGCTCAAGCATTTCCAAATGCTCCTTTAGGCCGACTGTAAATGGCATGATTCACCTCCCCCAGACTGTCCCTTAGCAACGATTACAACCATCAACAAAGCTCCGCCATTCAACCCCTGTCTGAAGCCTAAGTTGCTGAGGGATGGGAATAACAGAATTTACAGGGTTACAATAAAAGAGTTAAACTCATGGTAATCAGGAAAGGGCTATTTCTCCTCCCTTGCTTCAGACTGTCGTTAAGCAGCTTTCTTGTAAATATGACTACTGTTCATCAACCAACTTCTCAACTATGAAACAAGTTTCCTTTAAATAGACTCTGGAGCTGTAAACAACGGGTGCCAGGACAAACAAGAAGGTGGCCAGAAGATAGTTTTGCTCCTCACAATACCCGATTCTGAAATGCTGTTTACAGTATCATTTGGACAAAGGTAGTAAAGAAACTGCATTAGAGCAATTTGAATGAAAATAAAAAGAAACAAAACCGTAAGTGCTACCAGAACACAAATGAAACCCCAAAAGTATTTGCTTATTGGGGGGGGATGCTGGTGATTTACAGAGTCTCTGGGGCTGGTATCCGAAAGAAAACATTCAGAGAGAAATTCCCAGAAAGCCTGGCATTAACCTGGGATACAGGACAGGATGTTCATTCAATGCTGAAATTTCAGCCAGCTGAGTAAGGTCCTGACATAATGCAGAATCTAAAGGAGATCCAGGAGAGAGAGTTTGGGCAGAACTCTGAGTCCACAGAAGATAAATGCAGAGTCAAATACACAAGGCAAACAATAAAGTTAATACTGATGAAAAGATACGGGGAGAAGATGAAAGAGCAGCCATGGTTTATAGCTCTTTGCATGAGCTTGAAAGCAAGGGCAGAGCACTCGCATCTCGGGCAAACACAGAAATGATGGCACAACCTCCTTGACCTGAACCTTTTGGAAAAGCAACAAGTGCCACAGTAGCAGAGGATAAAGAAAAGAAATGTGAAGGAAGAAAGAACAAAATAATTTAAGCTGGACTCATAAGGTGCTAGAAAGGCTGGTGGTAGTGATTTCAAGTGGTGAGCTCGGGTACAGGAGTGTGGGAACTACCTGTCCAGCGAATGGGGAAAGATGTCATTTGAAGCAGTGGCAGAGAAGGAAAGGTGTCTTGTAGGTCTTTAAAAGGCACAATAGGGCCTGATCTGTTGAGAAGATGATTGCTGAAGAGACAAGGACCAAAATAATTGTGTAAAGGCTTGGGGACGTTATCCAAAAGCTTGGGTTACCATCAAGGCACAGATGACTGGTGACTGCCATGTACGTCCCTCAGTTCCTCTCTCTTGGGCAGGAAGTAAAAGAGGACCTACACCAGCAGCATTAACAGAGAATCACAAGATGAGTAGAAGACCGAGTAGGACCTCTCTGGGGACTGTTACTAGCCCTTCTAAAACAAAAAAGGGAAGTATAGAAAGAACTAAAATGTATCAAATGAAACATCTTTTGATTATGTTGAAGATTTAATACTGATGATTTGAAAATATTTTAAAATCACCAATATCAGTTCCTAAGAAAATTTGAAAGATACTTTTTAAAGAGCACACACATATGAAAGCTTCTGAAGACAGACAAACACTTGTATTACTCTCTTATTAGCTTTGGTACTTAGTTCTCCTGCCCATGAAAAACAAACATTTATATTGGCCACAGTCCTCACTGTGCACCATTACAAACAGGACAACAGGTGGAACCGCTTGTGTACTGACCTTCAGATTTCCCTCTTGCTGGGTTTGGTGAATAAGATGAGCTTTCTGTATTCAGAAATACACAAAGATTTATTTCCATTTTGAGTCTAAACTCAAACATGTGAGGAGCTGTGCTATGTTGTTGGTTTTAATCAGCCATTATTTCTTCAATAAGAATTACATCTTCCAGCTCTTATGCCGACTGATGGCAGCCGAGGAACTCACTTCTCGTTTGGAGGAATTGTAGAGGTGGGGGAGCCATGGGAAGGAAACAAGGTTTTTTTCAATATAAGATGGATCTAACTTAACATTTTCACATGTGTAAAAGTAGAAGCAGATTGCAAAACATGTTTCTAAAAAAAAAGTTTCTCTAAAATGTTCGTTGTTGTTACCTCAGGCTTTTGTTGTTAGCAGACTTCTGTAAATCAGTTCATCAGAAGCTGCTTCCAAATAACCTCCACATTCCTAGTCACAACATGGATCAAATTCTGCTGAATGGTGAGATTAACAAATTGTACATCCCTGATCACAGCTTCCTCCAGGGACCTCGACTACTCAATGCCAATTCAGTGATAGAGGGGAGGTACGATCGTACTGCCTCTGGCCTCACCAGAAGGCTGGAACTCTACTGAACTCACCCACCTGAACACCACAGCTGTCAGAAGGCCACTTGACATGATCTGCAGGTTTAAAATAAAAACATCTAAAAGGTAAGGACTAGCCTCATCTGAAAATGCATGAGAGTGATTAAGGACTCTGGTATGCATGCACTTCCAGAAACAATGCTAACAAACAGTGACAGACGCAACTACTGACCCCTCTTAGGTGGGCAGCCCACACATAGTATCTTTATGCATGTAATTTAAAGTTGCTTACAAGTGGAGTATCAAAATCAACATTATTCAGCCCAAGTCATCCCCAGTCTGTATTACAGATGCACATTTTGTGAGGTAAGTCCACCCCATGACGAGTAATTTCCAGGTCTCAACATAAAACACAAACAGTGGTTCCCATGGAGCTGTTTCAGAGAAGTTCTGAGACAGACAGACAGACAGACACCCTACGCCTCTGGGTACAACATGCACAGCCAGGCTACTGGCATATCAGGTCTGAATTCACAGTAAATCAGTAGCTGTTTCAATTATTTGCCAGTAGCATTCTACCTGCCTTTTTTTTTTTCTCTTTTGAATATTACCCACTGCCTTATATATTTTCCCTGATCATAAATACAATCGGCATACAGAAGGCTGCCTCCCCCCCTCCATTTTTTAGATTGCCTTTTTTTCCTGCAGTCCACAGGGTTTCCTTTCAGCTTTGAATAGTTTCATTAATTTGAATTTGTATAAAATAACCCCCATGAGTTTTACAGGCTCCAAGGAACACAGTTGCAACTAGAGCAATATTAAATGCAGATACAAGCTCACCAGCCAGCCACCGATGAACATACAGTAAGATACGCCTTCCTCGCATGAATAACAGAATTTAACTTCTGGCTACAGTTGAAGGCTGGTGCTACAAACCCTTCCACAGAAGGTTCTGCTGCACCTGCAGCGTGCCCACATGCCCTGCCTCCTTTGTGGGCTGAACTATAAGCTGTCTATACCTTCATTTCTTCTGGATTCCAAAAAGAGTGAGCAGTAGGAGCACGTGGAGAACATGCACAGGGACAACTTACCTTGAAAAACTTCCGTTGTCGGTAATTTCTCTTTGCTGAGTGCTTGCCGCCCCGTTTCACACGTACACTGGGGGTGAGCCCAAGCAGTAGCCCCTCTGGTCTCCTGCTTTCACAACCTACCTGGAACGGGTGTCCATATCCTCAAGGCAGGGGAATGGCAGTACTGCTCTAGCACAGACAGCATTGCTCCAGGGTGACTCTGCAGCTGTTCAGGCGGTTGATAAAGGTAAGGCTGACCTTCCAAGGCCACTTCACAGACGCCAGGAAACATCATGTAGCAAGGCAACCAATGTAACTTGTGCCAGGTTGAAAGGTAGCTAATTCCCTAATGGAGCCACAGTAGCAGTATGAGAACAGATTCTTTATCAGTTATCTAATTAAACAGCTTCTGAAATTTGCAGAGATGTAACAACACAGCCCAAACCGATCTGAACAGTTTCAGCCTTGGCATGTTAAAAGGATTGGGCCTACTTGGCACTCAACTCCTTGAGAACACAACGTCTCCCCTGGATGGTATCAAGCAGGCATATTACAGACAGGCACATTTTATAGGCACCTTATTGTTAGGTACATCAGATCCTTCTGCGCTCATCGCACAGGACATCTGGGTTTTGGTGATATGAAACGCTGTTACTGAAAACAACTGCCCTCAGAGTCCAGTGGAAGAAAATCTGGAAATATTCCAGACTACCTGGAATTCCTTAGGTTAGCATAAGGGTGTGCTCCCCTGGCGGAGCAGGTACTCTGGGACTTTTGCCTGCCATCCCCAGTGAACCCAGGCTCAAAGGTGGGAACATCAGTGTAACCAGCACCAAGTCTTTCAACCACTGAAGGGGGGACCTGCACAGATGATTTAAGTATGTTGTTATCTTGCCTGTAGGATACTTACGGGCTTACCCTGTAAAGCATATTTAAGGATACGGTTAAAATGCAATTAAGGTGACCCACATTTAATACAATATACACGCAGGTCTCTTGGAATGTGGACAAATGGTATTAAAACTACCAATAAAAAAACCCCATTGGTCCAAAGAAAGATCCAGAACAGAACACTGTTCTGTAACATCATTTTTTACCACCTCTTAGCTTGGACCCATATTTTTTTAAAATTTTATATACATCACTCCTCCCAACCCCACAATTTCCATTTTTTCCCGAAATATTTTTCAAGATTTCTATGAATACAGAAGTGAAAGTCACTGAGCAAGATCGTCCCCAACTCACCTACTACCTGACTACTTCTGACTTCCATAAATATATCATCTAAGTGTAGACATGTCCTCTCAGGCCACTAGCATTAGATCCCTGGGGAGACAACTAACCATCTAACTCCAAGTAAGCATTGGAAGATGTGCAGCTTAATATTTTACCAGTCCTCTAGAGCTTCATAGAAATATAAGAAGTTCAAAAATGTTCCTACTTCCATTATAATTTTGACCGAACCCAGTAACTTAAGGATAATATTTCTTCTGTTAAGTGTAATGCTTCAAGTACTTGAAGTAAAAAATCCAAGATTCTTACAAGTATTATGAAAGTCTCTGAAATTCAGAAGACAGCAGCATCAAACACCACAAGATCAAGCACTCAATAGCTCAAGGATCATAAAAAACCTCAACTCTTGCCCTGTGTGTCAAACTTACTGCTGAGAACTGCCCCATCACAGACATTTCAAACACACTGTAAAATCTTAACCTTGGAAAGTGATTTCCATTGAACATTTTGAGGAAAAGATGGCTAATTATTTTTCTCTTAAGCATACTCTAATTTAAATGTGAAGTTACTAGTGTGTATTAATACAAAGTCTCAGCACAAAAGCTTTAACATTTGCAGTTAGCTCAGGGTCCGCCATGTAACCAACGATTTTCACAAAGAAAGGGTGTGATCGCGCACAATCCAGCCTCAGATTTTCACTTCTCTTATTTCTACTTTTATGTGATACATTCATGTGTAATATCACAATTATTGCAACACTGGGGCGTTGAATATCCAAAAAGAAATCAACTCTAGAAAATATATGTAAGAAGAGGTCTCTTGTTTGCAAAGGAACTGAATAAACTCCCCTTCACAGGAAGCACCGCAAAAGCAAAAAAAGAAGCAGCATATAACATTTGGTTTCAAATTTGTACCTAATATTATTTAGATTTTTGGAAAAAGAGGAAAGAATGTAGTCATTGAGTTAGACCCATAATTTAATTGCTGTTTTTCAATTAAGTATTAGAATAAATTTCAAAAGATGGTATGAGGTAAAGAGTTTATTCTACGACCATCTTCAATTCACTAAAACTGGTATTCCAAAGGGAATAACAGATTTAAAAAAAATACCACTAATGCTGTTTTCCTTCAGCTTTAATTATTATTATTTTTATTTTTATAAGTCAAATGAGTCAATATATTGGTATTCCTAAATCATCCATCTTGCGTTTTGATGAGTTAGTCTACCATCATTGTTCTCAGTTATGAAATTTCAAAGTCTCTTTGGAATACTAATTTCATATTTATAGGCTTCAATTTTTTGATTCCACCCTATTTCCCTGAATTTTTTCTCAAGACAGTTGCTGATGTAAAATTTAATATAAAATATTTAGTCACAAAATAGTATTGCTTTTATGCACATTGTGGTAAGGTTATTTTTTTTTCCAATATAAACTATACCATCTTCCATAAAATCCTGAACATATTAAGAACTGCGAACAAAATTACACAGGGTGAAACAGGTACCAGCACAACAGTGAGATTATATTACATCAAAAAATTTTAATGGTCCCAAATATATACTCAACAACTAAGCATACACTCAGGGGGGCAAAAAAAAAAATTATGACACAAAAGTGACCACATCTAGAATTCCACTCAATCTTTAATCAAGAAGGGACAAACAGATCCCCCACCTCCAAAAAAAATTCTGCAGTTTAAAGGGCAAAGGGAACAGATTAAAAAAACAAACAAACAAACAAAAAAAAAACAAAAACAAAAAAGAGGAAACTTTATATTCAGCCCTCCCCCGTAGAGGTTTTTAAAACCTGTTGTAGCTTGACTAAAATGTTCAGAATGTATGATTTCAAAGGCAGGTCTCTTTTACCCAAAGAAACTGCTGGCATTCTTAACTAGTGAAGAATTATGGCAAAACCCGCCTTTTCTTCAGAAGTCTCATACATGGTCCAAGAAAGCATATTCTGATTGTAGCAACTGACCAGCCAATCCAGAGTTCCACGAACAAAACTCCTGCCCTGTTGGCTTTTTTTTTTTTAATTTTTGTTTTCTTTTGCTTTATTTTTTTTCCATTTCCTTCCCTGAGAAAAGGGCAACATGTGGTCCAAGCTGGAGAGCCCAAAGGCTTAAGTCTTTCCCCTAAACGAAATATTTCCTGTTCTTCTGCTCCTTTGAATTGGCACTTGATTGGCAGAAATCTGTTTGTATAGGTTGATCTGTGTCACACACAGTAATTCACAAAAGATCACTGCTGGGTTTGTTTTGTTTTTGGAAAAAACATCCTTCCCCCAACTGGTCATGTTCTTCAGCAGTTGCCATTATGATGAATCAAGCTTTGCTTTCTTTGACAAAGGTAAAGTTTCCTCCTTATCTTCATCTTCATCATCCTCTTCATCATCATCAGGATAATCTACAAGCCCAACAAGGCCTCCCTACAAAATCAGACACAATTACTATAATTAAACAATGTTTGCACACTGATACTTTACATACGTATTGGAAAATTATGTTTGCACAAATATTACCATAAACATATTGATTCATGAAGTTTTGAATAAAATGAAGCAGAACAAAAATAAATCCTTCAGTATGAATGAAAATGACATTGTCTGAAAAATGTCTGAATGAATAAATCCAAAATGTCCAACTGGACAGCGATACCTCCAGTTGAAATTTAAGAAAAAAAAAGAATCTACAGGTCTATTTGTAAAGATGTACTTTTTTTTTTTTTTTTTAATGAACATTGCTGACTGCAGTGACAGGCAATCTGGAAGCACTACAGAAACAAATACAGAATATCCTGAAATTGGAATTTTTGACATGATACTTTTAGAACGCTGTCTTCACAAAAGCTGTTTAAATGTGTAGTAACGTAAATAATTTTTTGTATAATGTAATTGAATGAGGTGTACAGGTTACAAAATTTGAATTAATTTGCAACTGAAAATGGAAGTGTATCTAGTATTATTTATAACCCCCTTTTATTGCAAATAACTACAAATTTTAAGATTAGGCAGCTCTGGACCCATGAAGAAGTGGCATGAACTTCAAAAAAATTCCTCTAACTACAGTACTTTGTGATTTCTGAAGCTTAATCAGCATTTGACTGTAATGGCAGTCACTCAAAGATCATATTACTTATTCAGGTGTCTAACAACAAGCATATGTGCTTCCCCTTCCTCCACAGAATGATTTAGAGGAAGCGTCACTTAGTTCTTCCACCAGCCAAACTCTGCTCATTCAGGTGTTTTCAACAGAAGGTAATCCAAACACAAACTCTTAAACTACATTCAACTATAAGAAAGAAAAAAACCCCTAAACCCCCACTTGTCTTTACTAGAAGTTAGGTGAACAAGCACAAGTACCCCAGTGCTGAGAAACACCAGTCACTCTATTTCTATGACTGGATTTAAATAGAGTTTCAGCCAAAAATCTGATCAAATCCAACAGCGTCCCAAAATGTATTTAAAAATGCTGGGTTTGGATATTCAGTGCAAGTTATACTGACTGTTTGAAATGGGCTTTCTTCTTCTACTTCGGTTTGTTCCAACCCAAAACTATATGACGTTTCAAAAGGTAAAAGTAATGCTGAGATATTAAAAATCGTTTATGTTTTGGCTTATAGCAACCACCTCTCTATAATACAATTTATTTATCTCACACATACCAGTTATATAATTCTGAACAATATTAAAAATAGTAAGAGCAGAAATTCTCAATGTGGGTGGTGGGATATTGTGGAGTCTGGCAAAATTTGGCAATGTTTCCAAAGTATTTCTATATTTCTACCTGCCAAGTGGCCCTGTGTAATTTAACAAAAGTAAAGTGTTGTCTGTATTTCACAGTAAAGTTCGCTACAAGCAGCAGCTAGTTGGATGTTTCATACTTTAACAGTCTGGGCATTAAAAGAGCTTTTTTTTTCTTCTTTTTAGAATCACGATTCTATGATTCTTCTTATATACATATCAGATCTCCTTAAAAATGCTAAAAAGGACAAAAAGTATACACAAACCAGACAGTCCATTACTGCTTAACATGTAGAAATTCATGCAAACTTGAGAGAGACACTAAAGCAAATTCTTAGTCTGTAACAATGAAGTCAATCTATGTCCACTCAAAATTACCTTAGTTGTAACAGATGCCATCTGAGATGTGTTTTTAGAAACCGATCCTGGAGACCCAGGGGACCCTGGGGATCCAGGAGACCCTGGGGATCCAGGCAGATTACTTGCAGATGACTGGCTGGTAAGGTTAGATTTTGTACCGCTGGAAAAGGAAAGCTTGAAACTTGGGCTCTGACGACCTGAAAGGTTAGTTTTCAGAAGAACTTCCTTTTCTTCACTCTCTTTTACTGGAGAGAAAAAATCAACACAAAAAAAAAATCCCAAAGTAAAGCAGTATTACTGAGCAAAACATTTAATTACAAATCCTTTTACTGTGTGGGAAAAGGCTTAATAATTTACGTACAACTTGGTAAAGTGTGTCATCATAAATCCTTTCTTCATACTACTATACTACCTAACAGGTGTTCTCATTGACCAGGAATGAACATTTTTTTTTCTGCCAATGATACCACCTGAATATATACATTGAAAATTTTGAATTATAAACTTGAATAAAACACAGGAAAACTTGTCTATCAGCTAAGATTGACATGCAAATGCTTTAAGAAATCAACAATGATATTTCGTATCATTATGCTTTTACAGACAACAAAACTTGATTTAAAGGGGTGGTCTATTAGCTTGCTGTCACAATTTTAAAATCTAAGAACTTTTGAATAAATACATGTAAATCCTTCATTGCAGTAGGATTAAAGAATAAAAGTTATGCTTCTGCATAAGCCACATGGCATTCTTCTCATCACTTACATTTTTTCCTTTCCATGAATTTACTGATTGGGTCCATAATATCTTCGTCATTTTTAGTTTTGTCAGAAGGGGGCACCACTGCCTCTCCATCTTCCATATCGTCTTCATCGGTGTTAAACCACATCTCCTCCTCATCCTCCAGGGTTCTTGCATCCCTTCTGTATCTATGGTTTCTCAAAATGGAGCGCATGCTGCAGAACAGTAAGTTTTAAAACTTTTGATTCAAAAAGCAACTGATAATAACAAAACTTCTGCTTGACATTTACATTGACAGTTTACAGATACAAATATTGTAGAGCAATAAAAATATGAGAAAATCATTCCATAATGTGAATCTTTGTATTTTCAGTGCAAATATAATTTAAAAAAATTCTTTATAAAGCTCTGCTAATAGCACGTTCAGACTACTCTATCTGTCCAAAATTCTGTAGCTTACAAACAGCACTCCTAAAAGTAATTTTAATAAATGTCACTGAAGTGTTGTTGCATTCACTTTTTTGGACTGCTATATAAAAAGTTGTATAACAAAGAATTTAGAAACTATAGACTTTTTTTTCTGAAAATGCTTTATAACTTGTCAGAATTTGGGGTGCAATGTGTTAAAGAAAACCCAACCCAAAATCTAACTTAAATATGTTTATTTAATATCCTATTTAAATCCTATTAAATATCCTATTTAAAATAGATACATTAAAAAGCTATCTCTTTCTGCTACATCCACCTGTCACAATTTTTTGTCAGTATTTTCCATTCCTCAGGGCTAGTTCTCCCTCCTCATTTGATCTACTATTAGTATTGGTCTATCTCAACTCCACCTTCCTTTTCTTTTTTCTCACAGAAGCAGTACCAGGGCCCTGGAGGAGCAGGACAGTGATGTGCACCCTGAAGAACAGGGGGAGAAGTGGAAGAGAGGTTGCAAGCACTCTTTTCACTGCTTGGTGTTGATTCTAACAGTCAATTTCCAACAAAAGCATGAAACCCTTGATGAATTTTCTGTAGCACTGAATTTACTGGCCACAATGTAAGTTTGAAATTTAGTAATTGTCATAAGGCCTCTGTTACTGGCATCAAAACGTTAATAACACAATCTGAGCTTATTTTATTTAGAGAAAAGGTCTTGAATTACTGACTGCAGGAAAAAGCCAGAAGGGGAAAATTAGGAAATTACAAGGTATAAGAAAAAAACACTGAATGTATTTTTAAAAATAAATCTAATTCTGAATAATTTGCTTCCCAACGCTATCATCTGGATCTATACATACTGCATCATTTTATATTGCATTTAGATTCAAGTTCTGATAACAGTGCAAAACTACTACTCAAGTGGCATCCTTCTGGATACTTTTGTGGCCCACATCAACAACATTTCTAGCCACATTCTTTCCTGAATTATTTTTTGCTAAAATGTGTAAAGAGCTTCTTTTTATTTTTGCATTTTATTATTTCTGGGTATTCACTTAAAAAATTACATGCTCTGTGCCAGGGCTTGTGCAGACACTATATAACATATAGGAAGAAGACAAAAACTGGGCTGGTTGAGCTACAGACCTCTTGAAGCTATCATTTTGTCAAACTCATGCGACACAACTATACACAATCACTTAGCTCAACTTAAGCCAATAAAGGACTGATGTTGTACTTCTTATACTGGATGGATATTACTGATGGAAGTGTCTGGGTGTTCTTTCCAACACACACGTTAATCGTAGGCTTGAGTTTCACAGCTGTTTAAGTGATAAACTTAGCCTTCACAAGCCAAATAATAACATCTCACCTGTAAAACACTAGTACTCAAAACTGCAGATCCCACACATAGTGTTGAAAGTGTTTCAACATTTTAGAACTCTCATTTTAATTGTGCAAGTCTTAAATTTATATATTGGTTTAAGAAAACTTGTGGCAGGAAATAACTTAAAAGGATACTCAATAGACTTCCAGCCTCATTACAATAGTGTATAGAAGTTTAGGATATGATAATGTAGCATTATTACTGGGGTCCAGCAACTACTGTTAGCTGAAAAATGATCAAGAGTTTGAAGCAACGCATCTGAAAATAACACTACTGATCAAGTAAATTCAACAACATTCAAGATGCAAGCAGGAATCTAAACTACTTACATTTCCACTATCACACAACAACCCACCAATATTCCCCAAACAGAATTAAAGCATTGATATACTATTATGAACATTTAGTATGTTTTACCTGTCAAGTTTTGGATTATCTTGCCTTTCCCTTTGTTGCTCAAATCGTAGTTTCAGACCTTTGAATGTCTGCACATAATCTACATCTTCCAGTGCCTTCCAGTAATTTTCAATTACGTGAGCTGTTAACGATTTTATATCTTCCTATAGGAATGAACAAACATCAAGTGACTTATTTTCATTCAAATGCATTTATTTAATACAATATAAAAAGTAACTCAAACTATTTTTAAACTTTCCATAGGAAGCAACATATTAATTAGCTTATGTGAAAATGAGGACGATGCATACAAGTGTACTTAAAAATCTAGAGATTGGAATATTTGATTAGCAAAATAAGTATAATAGCAGCAATTTTCTAGCAATATCTCCTTCAAAACACATGAACAGAACCTAAAACCCTGATTGAATGATACCAAAACCAATTCTAAAGGTCTTTCCCACCATAACTTATAAATATTTTCATATTGCTTAACTGATACCTGTTTTAATCAATTAAAAATATGTTTACGATATACAGACTTTGCACTAATATTGTTTCTTTCCTCACTGCAAATAAATTACTTATGTAAAAATAATTATTCAATGCATTTATTTAGGATGAAAACAAGGGAGATATTTTTCATCAGAAACTAACATCAAGTTTTTCCTTTGTGGTCATTGTAGTGCTGGTCAAGATCCCTTTCAAAAAACCTCCCAACTGTTCTGCTCTTTCAGCTCAGCATTGGGGCTGCCCAAAGCCCCTCTAGACAGCTGAGATTAGCAAAGGTTTGTACGCTGCAGCAGGAAAACTGCTCCAGTGCATTGCTAGCCTTTGGGCACTGCACAGCCCGTGGAATACACTGTAGAGTAAACACCTGAATTAGCATCTACTAAGGACAAACAGAACAACATAAATCCTAATACACTGATTATTTTCCTTTCACATTATGTGCCTAAAGGTCACCTCTTACATCAGTAAGAATAAAAGCACACTTTTATTGTTTTTCATTTTCTCTCTGGATGAAAAAAAAATGAAAAAAAGGTATTTACAGATACCAAGTATTCTGGAAATGCAACCTGGGTATCTATGTGAAAAGGAGAATAAGAAAATAAAAGATGATTTATTTCCCCATAGCATGAACTGTAGAAAGAGCACCCAATCTCACAGAGTACCGGCAAGACCACAGCACAGAAGTCAGGGTCACCTACATGGGTTAACTTTTTTCGTAGCTTCAAAACCATTTTTAAATCAACTCTTCCATGATGACCAGGTGATCTCAGTCTTGAATTACATTGAGTCCCAACTCAGAAAGGAAAGAGGTCATCAGCACAGAAGATTTCAAGAGGTGATGAAGCCTCCTTTTTTCCTCACCCACTTACTCCTCCAAGACTGCCTGCACCCTAGCTTAGCCCCACTTACACATTTTTACAGTGTGTACAGCATCTTGTCAGAATCCGGATGCAAACAACAGTGAGGGAACAGTACTGTACAGACAGCCAAAATGGCATGAATATTTTAAGAGGTTTCCTCAGGATGGAACTTTGTAGCATTCCATTAATATCAAGAAAGACTGGTATATATCACTTCTGCATGTTTCCATATTCTGTTGAATTGACATTGCAGAGCACAGCTAGATTTGATGTTTTTGTAGAAGTAGTTTCAAATTACATTCCTGTCATAACAAGCCCATCGAATCCATCTGATGAAACTTGATTAGTGCCGCCTTTGCAAATCTGGGTACCCTAAATACATTATCAAGTATGTTTCATTTTCAACTCTCAGTACTGTTTGAACTTAAAAAAGAACATGTACAAATATGTAACAGTGATATAAAAGGAAGTTCGTTTAAATACAGCATCATTATATATTCCCATTACAACAGCATAATTTAAGGTACAAGCAAAAAGAAAAGTCTTCTTGAACTACAAGATAAACAATACAGTAATTATCTTCAGCATCTAACAGCACTCACCACTCTGATAAATTCAAACATCTCTATTATGGCAGAGTTCATCAGATTATAACGGGAACCATTATTTAGAAATGCCTTGACCACAGGTTCAAACAAAAAACTTTTCATTATGTAACGGTTGTAGAATTCATCCTTTAGGCCAATTATCTTTCTCTTGAAACGAAGGGCACCTGAAACAGAAATGTTGTCAAAGAAATTTTTAAATTTAAAAGGAAAAAATCCAGAAATGACTCAGCATTAGTTAGGGCAATTTGCAACCTCGATTCTTACACTGCATTACATTATTAGAACTACATTCAGCTATCCTCTGCTTCTAAGCAGTCTTGACTATACTGCTGAAGATTACTTACCTACTTTATCATAAAGAAATCCTCTATTATAAGCGTACAAGTGAAACCACCTCTGCTCCCTGAAGAAATAGTGTACTATTGTTGAACCATATTACTACTAATATAAAGGTGTTCTTTCAATTTTCCAAATTACTTATGATAAAGGTAAAATATTTTCTCAGTAGAAGAACTTGGAAATTTGCTTATCATTCTTCTTATTCAAATGTAAGTGTGATTACACTTAATTAAGTCCTATTTGATTACGATGCAAGCTACCTAAAATTGGTAAATGACATTTCCTTCACACACATATTAAAGCAAAGATATAATTTACAGCCAGTTTAAAGCTCCTTCTGAAACTCTGAAATGTACACAAGTATGTGAATGTGCATGCATAAACAGAAGGCAGAGTATCATCTCGCTGTAAGGCAGCACGCTTTGGTTAGCAACTAGGTATACACATGAAAAAAGATTATTCAAGGGCTCTAAAACCAAACTCAGATGATTCAGTTACAAATTTAAAAGGTACTTATTATTGTATGGTAATTCTCAGTCAACTTTAGGCTTTGTTTTCCTCTATGTGTACAATGGAATCGCAGAAAAAAATCTCTTGCCTCCAGAATGAAGTCATGCTGCTGTGCTACCACTGTGCTGAGCATGGTCAAGAAACCACCAGAGTTTGAAGAGAGCACACTGAGCTTCTGTACAGTTTAATGCAGACAGATAACCGTATCTCTAATTAAATAGCTCTGATAATTTCTACTAAAAAAACACCACCACTTACAATGGTTCTCTTGGGATATTCAATATTGAGATACCATCTTTTCATTTCACCACTACACTGAGATTCAGAAAAATCCTTCTGCTTTTTAGAAAAAACGACATCTATAAATGAAAAATTATTTGCTAATACTTGCTGGCATATCTATAAACTGTTATGAGAAACACAGAGTATAATAGTAGAACTGCTGTATTCAGTCACGAATTGTCATGATCTGTGAACAGTTTTCTTTCAGCAGAATGAAGATATGTAACACTTTACAATTAACAAAATCGTAGTTTATTCTTTAGCTTTCAAACTTACACAATGCCAAGAAAGCATGCTTTGAGGCCATAAGAACAAGTACCCTTCGCAGGATATCTTTGTTAATGATGTAGTTCTTTATGTGGTAAGTATGATGTTCTACACAGAAAGTTAGCAATTCCAGTATTAATGCCAGGAGTTGAGCTGTCTGAAAATCATCTGTAATAAAAACAAAACCAAAATAATTAAACATATCTAGAATATTGCCTTCACAAGCCGACTTCAAATCTCCAACTGCAGTCTGGTAAATGTTTCCAAGTTCTTGTATATTCCCACAGATAGTTTAGGGAACATGCTGCAGGGTGTGTGTAATCTTTAAAACAGAAATTGAACAAGCTTGTTATGGACTGAATATTTTCTATTTATACAGACATAGCAGGAAACTCTCTTCAACTACAGAAATAATTACATTTTGTCTGTCTTAAATCAGTGTTTGAAGGTTCAGAGAATGCAGAACTTAGAACTAACACATGTGGTCAGGCTTATTTAATCAAACCTCATTATGATGTCCACAGGTCTATATCATAAATTATGGCCCTATATGCAGTGCCTTGACTACATTTATACCAAAAATGTGATCTATTCTGCCTTTTAACAAAAGTACTATGCAAGAAATATTTCAGGCTCTTTTAATACTTCTAGGGTATAATTATATCAGCATATACAAATCATAACTCAGGTCCTGCTCTTAGTAGACTAATAATAAATTAAATACACATTAGATGTAATCTTTTTTTAAAAGGTAGGACTATCTTTTTAAAAATATTGTGAGATTGTTGACCGTTAAAGAACATTTTAAATAGTACAGATCTCACTTCCAATCTATCTGGAAGCCAGTTGAGATAAAACAGGTTAATTTAACTAATCTATATAATAAATTTAAAAGTTTAGAGTATGTTCATGTATCAGTTTATATATCATTTATCTACCTCCTTTTACATCCATTTCGGATGCATTATACTATTAATAAACAAACACTGCTGCTAATAGCCATTAAGAACAGTTACTTCACCACTGATCTCTGCTTTCTTAATCTGATGTAGAACCAATACCCTCAAATTCAGCACAGTACTACGATACACACCTTCCCAGAGGAAATTTTACACCCTTTCTAGTAATCCCTGACCTTAAAAAACAAATATTTACACGTTTACAAGTCTATGTAACTGAACAGCCCCATGACCTACTAGAAATTGTTGTTGAAGCAAAATCTGCAGCAAATGCTGTTCACTTCTGAAATCAGATCTCTTTGCTGTTTTTATATTCAGAAATTATTCAGATGACTAAATCATATATCAACATTTTATTTTTGAGCTATGTATCATAGTTTTAGATTCTCTTTAAGACAGAAAAAGTCCTTTAACAGTTATTCTATTTTAAACATTGACATTCAACAGCCCTGATGTGCCCAAAATCCGGAGTGGCATTACCTTTGCTAGGCTTGTCCTCTGTAGTATTGGCCAATAAAGGGGCGGTCAGAACATGCATACAATGTTTGTAGAAGAAACCCAAGAACTCTGTCTTTTCTGTTTTCTAAAGAATGAAAATAAAAATTATATACATAACACATATCACCAAATAGTCTAAAAAAACAAATGTAATTTCACTTGAAGGTATTTACTTACATTGGCAGTGGCAAGCATGTTTTCTGGATCAACTAAAGTACGAAGTAAACCCATGAGTAGCACTGCCCCTCCAAGTTCTGGATCCGTGTCACAAATCATGTGTTCTATAATGAGGTTAATGAGTAATATATCCTAACAGGGAAAAAACAAAACAAAACAAAACAAAAATAAATTCCAGTGGTACTCCTTTGCCCCAAATCTGAAATTATCTTCTAAAAGGGTTACCACCTGGTGTTCTATCAAAATTTTGTAAAATACAAACAACTACCAAGCAAAACCCTCCAAACTTAACAGAAACATATTCATTTTACATGCTAGTGACACATTCTGATCAGTGGTTCAACAGTAAGAAGGCAAACAGCGAAGAAGAATCTTTCAAAGCAACTAAAAATGGTTCAGAATTTAACAATCTAATTTAAAATTTAGTCTGAACTGAAACACCAAAAGATAAAATGTACAGATGTAGATACTTAACAGTCTCAAAACTCAACTGATTTCTGGAAGCTTTTTCAGCAAACAGAAGTTTTAATTTAATGGAATTCCCTTTAAATATATACCAAGAGTTTTATTTCCACAAGCATACAACAATAAGCTTTATAATGCTTTTGACCTTGATGAGATTATTTCCACCTAAAAATAACCCCAATGTGTATTCACAGAAAACAAGAATAACACATAAAATAGAAAAAAGTTTCTACATTTAGGAATTCCGACGCTCAAGTTGCTTGGTTACCACTGTCCCCCATAAAAGAGGACAGTCAGCAGATTCAAGTGGCTGGAACCACCACTGATATTCCCTGTCCCAGCTGCCCCTTTCTTCCAGTACAGAAGTAGCAGCACCAGCAGTTTCCTGTTCTCTGGCATGTTTTTAGCAGATACAAGAAAAAAAAATTAACTACCTCCTGTATGGAAAAGGCAGCGCAATGTTTCTTCTCCACTAAATACTGCTTTGAAACCCCTTTCTCACTACTCGTTGTGTGTTAGCATTTTGTATTCATCAGCTACAGAGGATCTCTGGGAAATCAAAATCTCTCAAAACGTGTTCTTAAACACTTAGGAACATTAATTCCACTTTCAACGTGTGTGATAATGAACGGAACACAGGTTTCTTGCAAGTAAGTCAGAAACACATGTACGTGCCAAGATCAAGGCTGAAGTATATATTTCACATTTTAAGGAGGTCATCGTTCAAAACCATTTTGTTTTGCTCACATGACAGCTGATGTTAATCAAAATGGTGATTTACTGTAAGCTGTTTTACTTTACACACAATGGACAAGAATCTGTAAGCACGTGCTCATCTCACCTGACTAACAGAACTTTTAAAAACATGGTATTTCAGTAGTGTAGCCTCAGCAAGTTTGCTGATGGCACAAAACTAGGAGGGGGTGTCTGACACACCAGAAGGCTGTGCCGCCATACTCTTACTGTGCGAGACCTAGACAGGCTGGAGAGATGGAAGGAGAGAAACCTTATGAAATTCAACAAGGGCAACTGGAAGGGCCTGCACCGGGGAAGGAATAACCCTGCACTGCTACAGGTTAGGGGCTGACCTGATGGAGAGCAGCTCTGTGGAAAAAGACCTGGGAATCCTGGTGGCCAAGAAAGCTAATAGCATCCTGGGGTGCAATCAGGAAGATTGTGGCCAGCAGGTCAAGGAAGGTTATCCTCCCCCCACTCTGCCCTGGTGAGGCCCCATCTGGAGTACTGTGTCCAGTTCCGGGCTCCCCAGTTCAAGAAGGACAAGGAACTGCTGAAGAGTGTACAGCAAAGGGCTACAAAGATGGTTAAGATGATCTACAAAGATCTCTGTTACAGGGAAAGGCTGAGGGACTTGGGCCTTTTTAGTCTGCAGAAGAGAAAACTGAAGGGGGATCTTATCAATGTTTATAAATACTTAAAGGGTGGGCAAGTGCAGGATGGGGCCAGCCTTTCTTCACTGGTGCCCAGTGACAGGACAAGAGGTAACGGGCGCAAACTTGAACATAGGAAGTTCCATCTAAACGTGACAAGGAACTTTACTTTCAGGGTGGCAGAGCACTGGAACAGGCTGCCCAGAGAGGTGGTATAGTCTCTGTCAACATTCAAAACCTGCCTGGACATGTTCCTGTGCAACCTGCTCTAGATGATCCTGCTCTGGCAGGGGGATTGGACTAGATGACCTCCAGAGGTCCCTTCCAACCTCTATCATTCTGTGATTCTGCAATTCTTCGGAACTCAGGCTCATGTTGTTAATAGAGTCATAAACATAAAAGAGTAATTTCAAAAAAGAATACACACTTTTCTGGGGTCCCTCTACTTACATCATCATTCTGCTGCGCTTCCTGCATGACAAACTCTCGTACCATGGATGGGTTGTATTCAACCAAATATGAGAATATATCAGTGGCTGCACTTCGTACTTGTGCATCATCCATACCCTGAAAACGTCAAATAAAATCATTTATGTTTCCTTAAAAGAAAAGGCTTAATTGGAATGAAAACCAGAGAGCATTCAGCTTTTAATTCCTACTTACAAATTGTACCTAACTAGTACCAAAACTGTATTCTAAAACTGAATTGACTCTAACCTCTTTTTTGTATATTTGACAACTGTGGGCAAAATAAATTTTATAGTTTCCCTGCCCTTTGGTATATTTCCCAATTTTATTACTTAATTGTACACCAAGAAGCATGTAAAGACAGGAAAGTGAATGAGAAAACAAAAATGTGAGAATATCAGAACACTTACCAATGTCATATTGTAAATGCTTTTAAAATTGTATAAAAATATTTTATATGTTCTGAATCTCAAGCTAAGACATGTCAAATGAAGCAAACAGAAAACCATGTGACTGAAGTTTGCCCGGCTTACTCTTAAAAAAAACCCCAACTCTCTGGAGATATTATCATAAACAAAATTGAACTGACTTACCAATATGACTTCTAGTGCTGGCAGTATGCCCATATTTGACAAGGTTTTGAAAAACGCATCTCTGTTTTGAGGTTGCAGTGTTTGAGAGAATGCACAAAACTCTTTCAGGAAATTTACCTGAAAAACAGGAATAATATCCTAGTTAAAAAATGATGCACATATCACTTTTTAATAACTGTCCCTTTCATGTGTATTTTACAGATTTCTTACCAATTCCTGTCTTTTCTCCTCATCTGTGGCTTCATCTGTTAGTTGTGCAAACAAGTCTGTCAGAAATTTTTCATCTTCCTACAAAGGCAAAACAACACCATTTGTTTATTTGACAATATCAAAAGACATCCAAGTATAATATAAAGTTCTTCTAAACCATGCCTCCTGCAATTAAGAGAACACACATTTGTGTACTGTAATCATACTGGTATCAACTTTCTAATTCAATTTTTAAACTAACTAATATGAATCTTGTTTTTGAGCTTTTATCACATTCAAGACCATTCCACCCCCCCCACTTCATTCTCAGTTACAATGAATCTTGTATTGCCCTTTGGCTGTTCTTTTTCTATTTCATACTGCCATTCTAATCATTTTGTCTGTGACTTCTTCTCTAACTCCCTTCCCCTTGTCACATGCCCCTCCCCCTAAACCACACTACAATATTCCTTCAATTGCTCATGGGCATTTTTTATAAACATGATCTCCCACTCAGCCCTGCACACACGTAGATCTTTGGAACATTTTAAGATCTTTGCAGCAGAGATAAAGCAAGGACACAATGAAGAGAGAGCTGCCTATTAGCAGGAATGAGGTGAGATTCTTTCCCCCCTGATGTGAGGAGGGTAAATGCTAGAAACCAAATCAAAGTAACTGTTCCTATAACATACAGCATTTATTGGGCATTCTGACTGGCAGCAATCAAAAATCATTCCATTATTCTTTATACTGCAGTACCCCGGCAAAACTACAAAGAGCAGACAACACGTTATAAACACAGATTTGGACTGAAAGAAGCAGTAATACTCAGCTTCCCATAACCATTAATCTCCTAACAACTAGAAGATTATTAAAACAGAAGTAAACCTTCCCTCATCCTTTCCCTAATATTATACAATAATAAGAGAACTTGCTTGAAAAGATACCTGTACATCAGATATGATTAAAAAGCTGCCAGAGTGTTGTTTCTTGTGAAGTCAGTAACACCACATACAACACCCTTCCATCCCAAACCCCAGGGCTAGAAACCCAGGTTGCCTTGCTTACGTTTACACAGCACAAAGCAGAACCATGAAAGTACTTCAGATACCTCCACATAAACTTTCTTATATTGCAGATTATCTAGGTACCTCACCCAGGCTCACCTTGCAGCCTTGCTGAGAAGATGAGTACCTCAATTCCAACAGCACACTGTGCTAATGCAGCTCTAACACTGCCACAGCACCATCCAGGACCTCTATTTGGCACTGCACAACACAGATAAACCCAAAATAGTTTGGCATGAGCTACTGCCCTAGTAGGCGTTTCACCACACTATAAGGTAAACACTATATTTAGGACACGCCACATTTCCTCTTGCTTCATGTTGTGCCATGTCTCTAACCTGACCCAACTCTCTAGTGATAACAAAGAGGAATGATTCCTGGACACAAATTCTGGTGCTATTTTTGTGACTGCTTCAAAATCAAACCAAAAAGAGATAGGAGACAGGAGAGGCCTCATTTGAAGTTTAACGAAATTCACTCTGGTGGATCAAGCACTGGAAATGTAAAGTTTGACTTTCAGATTTCAACAGTCAAATATGTTACGTTCAAAACAACTATTAAGGGCTTTGATTTCAAAAAGGAGAGGTGGAGACCCTTCACTACTGGTGATACATGGGTCTCATTTATGACCCAGGGCAGAGCCCCAGAGACACAGGGGCACCTCCAGGAGCACAGGACTGAGCTGGGCAGGCAGGGGAGGGCTTGGGCAGGTGCCCAGTGCAGGGCTCTCACCGGATCCTGCCACATCCCTACCCGGCTCAAGACGTGGCCACCTGCAGCAGAGGCCAACCCACTTGCCCTCTTACTGGGCTTGCAAACACCTGGGATTTGTAGAGGGGACTTCCAAACACTGGGAAGTGATTAAGGCTTCAAAGCTGACAATGTTTCAGGAAGAACTTGCAGAAGTTCCATTTTTCAACCTTCCACATATTTACTATAATGCAGTATTTTACTATTATGTATTAAATATAATACTGATGCTTCTCCCACACCATCTCCTCTCCCAAACTCCATTAAATACATGGTATTTTTAAATTAATGGGATTATTTGAAATCTGTAGGACTCAGAATAACTGTGATCTATTTAAAATCAGACAAACTAAGATGGATCTGAGTGATTCAAAACACCCCACCCTTATACGGATAATATGCAGTAAATGGCAGTTATTCCAAGAAAATAAAAACAACTCATTACTAACTTTGCCGTTATGTCTTAGCCCTGAAATGCATTTCGGCGCAATCTCATTCCAGAAGCTTAATGAAAGGTAGACAGGTTGTTACCGATGGGAAAACCCCCAATCCTCTCACATTTATAGAAAAATTATGATTGCAACAAACATTCTAAATACAAGATTCTCTCTCTCAAGCTGTAAAATTACTGAAAAGGGCAGCATCTCTAAAGACACATTCCTGAACACCACCAACAGAATCTATGGAAATGCACAGTCTGAGAGCAGAATTCACATATTTTAGAAGTCACAAAGCATCAACAGCGAATGCTAGAATTACATAAGCTTACACGTTTTGGGTTTTTTATCCAACTTAACAAAAATCCCCCAAAATATGTCTGTGAAGTGAATACAGCGTAAATGCATAATTCTTTGTAGTATCTGGCCTCTTCATGCAAACAAGTACCAAAACCCATGTGGATGTATCTTAAAAGCTGTGATGGTCGTAACTCTTTTCCAAGAAAACAAAACTGCAAACAATAGTTTACAGGGTAACTGTAGAATCTAGCTATCTATTTGATGCAGAGAAATTATTAATTGTGCAATACTTAAACCATGCATATACCAAACATTATTAACATTTATGCTTTTGCAAGATATAAGTAGATGCTCCTAGGATTTAATACCTTTCAAAGTTTTACTCACTGCATCATTTGACTTGAAAAACAAGAAAACCACAGACAAAGTAGGATCACAAAAAAAAATTATTTACATTTGTGATTCTTCTTTCAAAGCAGTCTTCTTCTTCCCAAAAGGCACTAATAAAGCATTCTTCAAAAGCACGCTTCTCAAATATAATTAACTTTCAGTTACCAGATACTTCATGTCTGTGATAACAGAGAAATGACAAAAAATATGCCTTTCTCAAGAAAACATCCGAGAAACTCAGTGACACCCAAGCTGGAAAAAGAGTACATTTTCCATCGTCTTTTCCACCTCCATATTCATTTTAGGCAGAAATAATATTTCAGCCAGGAAAGTGAAAGCTTTTTCATAAAATGTTAGCAGCAAACAAGAGAATCACAGCTTCCTTCCTGCTACCACACCAGAAGACTTTGTAGTTCATAGCACTCCAGTCTCCTCTATCTCAGCCTGCATTCCCACACATGCCTTCATCTGCTATCAATAAGCTATTTCCACTTGAGACAACACGCCGAAACAGCAGCGGGACCCAGCTAATCACATTTGAGTTTCCGTACACATTGAAAATAATTTTCTACAATGAAGTTAATATCAGAAATCACTAGCATGCACCACTTGCAAATTCCTTTCACTAGGTCATTCCCCCAAGAAAGTGCCATCTTTTTACACTTTATTGCAAGGTAAATTTTGCTGAAAGTAAATCTCCAGAGTTATTCCTGAGCCAGCTACTGTGAAACAGCAGACTGGCAGAAGATGTCCCAATCTTAATACGCTTGGGGAGAACTGCCAATGTGTGCTGACACAATTCTTCCTCTAAAACAACTACAGATAATTACATTTACATCCACAGGGTTTTGTTAAGAATAAGTAACTGTCTGTAAAACCACTTTCAAAATTAAAAACAGCCTACTGTTATATATAAATCCAGTAGAATATACAGATGTACCTAAACACCTACAATTCTTTAGTTATTAAAAAGGAAGACAGGGACTATGAGTAATATGATTTCTGTACGTGAAAAAGCTGATTTACCACTACAGTAATGCCATGTGATCACTGCTCTATCAGGCACATAAATTATTTTAACCTATGTCCAATTTTACCCTTTCGCTCTCCACTTTCCTGAAAATGAAAAGACTCTGAAGTCGAAATGCATGTATTCAAAAGTAATCCTAACAATATTCTGTACTCTGGAAGATAAAAACACCACAGGATCTTGCTGGCAGAAAGAACACGCCAACGAGAAAGGGGGGAGAGAACGAAAGGAAACAGTGTTTGCTCACTCTATGGCGCAGTTTTGCAAGTTTTTGGTTTTTTTAAGAACTAGTTAATAATACAAAGGGAAAGAACTGGTGACCTCCAGTGTGAACATTAGTATATATTTTTAAATTGCAAAAGAGCGTCATATAAAGTAAGAAACACCACTTACCTGTCCCACCCCCACTCTCAAAACTTGGTGAACTCCATGTTTCAGCAAGGTTTCTTGGTGGCTATGACATCTCAAGACTAGAACAGGCTGGACCCCAAGCAGTAAGAGCATATTAGGAGGGGCTGAAATTGGAAAAAAATATTATATACCTCTTTCGTATCTTACGTACAGCAAATCATAAAACCTGTAATTGAGTAGGTTTCCACAGCAGTTAATTCTGTAGACTGGAAATACTGGTATCATGGCTTTACTATTCACCATGAATAACAGTATCTAGTTTAGTGAGATCTTGACAGTTTCTTAAAATGACAGATTTTAGACAATTAAATCACAAATAAACTAACCTAACCTCCATTTCTCAGAAAAGCCCATCAGTGTAAGTGGTTTTATAAAGATCATGAGAAAGCTAACCTTAATGAAGTAAGCAGGAGGAATATAGTTCAGAACCCTAAGTGCCAAAGGTGATTCATTCTCTGGTTTTCGTTTTACCACAGAACAGGTAAGAGCTATTTACCTACCAAATAAAGCAAAATAATGGAAGCTGATATCTTCCATGACTACAGAGTTTGTATCTTTTTTTAATTAAAAAAAATGTCCAAAATCTCTCCTAATAAAGCCAGAATTCTCAAGAAACAGCATATTCTTATTTACAGAATTCACTAGTTATAATTGAAAAACTGCCCTTAAATGTCAGTGACCTTTAATGACCTTAAATGTCCTATCTTGACACCAAATACCTTAAAAAGGACAAGTGATACCTTTTAGTAGTCACCCAGCCTGCCAAAGACAGTGAGGCACAATCTGCACAGAGCCTTGAACAAATTTCTAATCACTTTTCCGTAACTAAGGTGTGGCTGAGTCAAGTTTAGATGAGGTTATTCGAAGTGCCCCTTTAGTTAATACAGAGCCTGACATGAAAAGGGCTCTTTAGAGCTCATCTTTTTTTCATGGTGGAGGTAACAGTTTTTCTTCTCATTTCCTTCCCAGCTAGTGAAAGAGAAAAGAACAGAATAAAAAAACAACTCAGTTGTACACACAACAGTTGCAGTAGGTCACTGGACACCAGCAGCTCAGGGAGCTTACTTTGAATCTGAGATGGAAAATTTCCTAAAAAGACAGCTCTTTTGTCACACCCTCAATGGTCCAGGAGAGACAACCTAAAGTCAACAGCAGAAGCATTAACAACCTGTGTTACACACCAACTAAGAAGCTGACACTCAGTCGTTGCTCCCAATTAAACAACCATGAAGCATCCCAGAAACTCTCCAATTAATAATTACTTATAAAAGAAACAGCTTCTTAAGTACACACATAAGGTTAGTTAGCACCAGGATCTCATAAGATCTAAAATAATGAATGCCAGGAATTCCAATTACAGACAATTTTAAATCTTTCATGAAATAACACAGACCCTCCCATCGAAGTATTGTGATACACCCAGCTACAGAAATGCATGTTAAACCATACTAATGGAAGAAAGACCCTAAGAATTAGTTACAGAAGTGAAATCAACAAAAGTAGTCTTTTAATTTTGTTCTCAGAACATTATTTATTCTGCTTAAAGAAATTAGAAGGAACGGTATCATACTTTTTATACATGGACTGAGGGAACGGGGGATGGAGAAAGGAGAGGGGAGAATGGAACTTTACGGGGCAGAGACTACAGAGAAGTGCAACCTGACATACTGCTCTATAAATAAATCAATAAAAAAATGCCAGGTGAATACAATAAATGCCAGTTTAGACCTTGGCTTAGAGCTACACTGTAAGAACTTGAGAAATCAACTAATCAATTATGATTTTTAATCTCTTAGAAATGCATTTGGCATGCAATATTGATAGCCTCTTTTAATTCCCTCAAAATCAAGAATTGATCATAAATGTCAAATAATTTCCAACAGATTTCTATTTATAAACTTATTTTAAAACTCAGGGAGTTCCCCCTCAATGCTATAGAGCTGTACTGGGAAATGACTAGGGAATGCAATATATCATAGGATGTATTTTCTTCCTTGGCAACTACCACTCTTGGCTCCTCAAAGCTGTAGAAAGCACTACAACAATCTGAAATATTTAGCGAACTTTCAAAGTTACGCAATGCTAGTTCTTCTGGCTCCACCGCACAGGGAGTATACTTTATTCTCAACCACAGACAACAGCAACAGAAGTGAAGATAAGGTTCAGAAACCTGCGGTCACAGAACAAATCAAAATCAGATCTGAGCCTCTCATTTCTGTAACTGCAGACCATAACCTGCAACTAACACACTTCACAACCACACTAAACCTTGATATTCTGACCCAAGCTTAACCTACATCTATTAACCAAACACTGATTATAAGAGACAGAATAAAGGAAAATAATCAACCACAAGTCTTCGCTCAAGTTACCTCAGGATTTCTGGCAAACACGTCTTTAATGATTTTGCAGGATCAGGTCCCCTTTTTCCTTGCCCAGTTTCCTTTCCAAAGTTCAAGATCCCTTTCAGAATAATCCCCTGACACCAAGACTCCTGAATAATTCTTCCCCCCTCCTCCCCAAGCCAAAATGTAACATCCTCACGACTTCGCTTTTAGCAATGCTTGCAAAAGAAGTCAAGGTATTTGAAAGACCTACTGGATACCCAAGTTGAGACACTTTAATTGAATCTTTTTTGTCACTCTGTCAGGTTTGTAAGCTCCAAAATGATTAAAGCCTTCTCACTGCTTCAGATACACATCTGTGGCTTTGTTTATAAAGGGTACATACAGACATAAAGTTTGGTTCAGTTGGCCTAAGCTGGATCTAGTACTAGTGGAGGTGTCACAGGTGTTCCTCCAGGCTCCAGTGGCTGCTCCAGTAAGTCATGGTCTGTCCACAGGCCTCAGCTGCCAGGCCTGGGAGACATCTTGCACATCTGGCTGCTTATCAAATACTCCATGTGTGGACATAATAGATTAAAGCTCCAAGAGAGTGGATTAAATAACATCAGTATTCTGATCAACTGAGTGTGGTGGATGAAGTCTGGAGGCCTAGTTTTGATGATGATTTGCCATATGAGCTTGCAAAAGGAATTTTTTCTCTATTTTGAAATTAAATAGGTACATTCTGAGATTCAAATGAAGATAAATGTGGTTAAGGTAACCAGTAGCAGCTAGCACTGTCCATTTCTCCACATCAGACAGCCCCTAGAAAGACAGTGGCTATTCATTTATTGAAAGTCAGTAGAATTAAGATAATGGTAATTAATGTCTACAAACCAAAATACACATGCTGTGACACTTTGCTGAGTCAGTTGAAAGCTTTAGGAAGCTCCCAGCACAGAGAAGTGCCATCTATTTCTACACAGCTCATGAAGTTCATGGATTGGCGCAGAATACTTAAGACACGTAGGTAAGATATCTAATGCATCACATAAAGTCTTTACATTTGCACTAACACATGTCATGCAAAACTGGAAATTCCAAGTAGTGTTATTTAGGGACTTCTAAGACAAACAAAGAAAACATTCAAGCATCTAGGGCAATATCATGTTTTGAACATCTAGTTTCCAAACAACTAATTGAATTTACTTCAAAATTAGAAACACTTATATCCTGGTATGAGATTATATTTCTGAAATTTTGGTGAAGTAATTTGATTTTTTTTTTTGTCATGGTAACATGACAATAATTATCCTTAACTGTAGTGCCTAAAAAGTCCCAAAATACAGAAAAAAAAACCTAGCAAAATCAACCCTTCAAAATGCAAACAGTACTATTCATTCCAAACCAGGATTCTACACGTTTGCTCCATTTAAATGAGTTACAGAGCATGTAGTCCAAAATCCGAAAGTACAAATCAGCTCAGTACTCAAATCCATGCCTTTTGTGTCATACTTCAAAATGACTTTCAGAATCACAGTAGTGAAGGTTCCACCGAAGCACCTCAATCTTTCCAAGAAAAATTATCCAACTTTCTCATCCCAAGCGCAAACAGACTGTGAAATTCTGAAACTTACCTGTAACATACCAACTATTTCCACTTTGTTAAAAAAGATGAAAGAATGAAGTGTTGATAGCATATTTTCCTCAAAAACTGAGGGAGTGGGTAGGACCATATCTTGAATATACTGTACTCTGTATGTCTGATGTATTTTTTGCTTCAGCTCTGGATCAGATATAGGAATCACCTCTTTAAATTTTGCTGTTTTAGTCAGAAATTCCCTGTGTTTCCGTGACTGTGATAAAGACGGATCATATTCTAGGCATCCAATTACGTCCATTATACATTCCTCGGAAAACATGACTTCAAAAAGTGCAGTTCTGTTCAAAAGGAAAATTCCCTTGATAATTTCATATAAGTGGTGTAGTCCTTCAATGTTCTCCAAGTCTTCACACACATGAAAAATTTCTAAGAGCTTCTTAATATAGCCCTCATTTTCCAGTGCTAGCGCAAGTTTTTCACGACGTAATGGTGAAGGCAGTGAAGATGCCACAAGTTCTGCAATTTCTTCTAGTCGACTTAATTCACAAGATGGCAATTCTAGACCTGGAGATGACATATCATCAAAACGCTCTTCCTCAGATTCATCAACTAGGTCCTGAGTAATGTCGACAGAAGGGTCTTTGCCTTGAACCTACAAAATAAAATGTGTTTGAAAAAGTGGAGTTTAATGTTTACTGCTACTTGAGTGCTTTTTAAAAAGTACTATTTCAAATGCCCCACACTTTTAATAACTGTGGCCAAAATACAAGTGCAAATATAAGTTTGACATTG
Source organism: Gallinago jamesoni (assembly GCA_025769975.1). NCBI lineage: Eukaryota > Metazoa > Chordata > Aves > Charadriiformes > Scolopacidae > Gallinago > Gallinago jamesoni. Next base: position 5,338,848 of record JAOQGH010000040.1, read on the forward strand.
AGTACAGCCGGTTTGCAAAGTAAGAGCTAATGTTCTCCAAACAGAAGGCTGTTCAAAATTTTTTCTACATTAGATATTTAGATACATTTTTATGAGTACTTTAAATAAAGAAAGAAATTCTTAATTACTAGTGTGGATGACAACTTTTTAATAGACTACTGAACTAAGCGATTTGTTTCCAATCTTTATTCTCTGCAGACACATTTTCAAATGCAAACCAGTTTTACATTATTGCAGCGATAGCTTTAAACACTTATCTATAGGCTATTTAACTGGTCTTGATGCTTTTCAAAGCTTCTGCTACCTCAAACAGAAGAGAGAGGCTAGTCTTGTTAATTTAATTGCTGTTTTCAGTTCTGGAGAGCTGCAAGTCAAAATGTGTTACTGTGTACTTTCTAAATACTCAGAGCCACAGAACCCCTCGAAGAACAGAAAACCCCGAACCAATGTTAACAAAAGAGTACAGGCAATCTGGAACTGTCAGAAAAACAAGGCACAAGACCTGCAAAGATGTCTCTAGAGGTACAACAAGGAAATTGCAGAAAGCACAAATCAGTGAAAAAAAACAGAGACAGACTGAACCAGAGTGTTTCAGCTTTAATGACATCTTAATTGTAGTATCTGGAGTCTGATGTACCAAATCCAGAAAGACACTGCTGTGTAGAATGATATACAGTACTGTTCTTTTTAATCTGGGAAAACAGCAAAAAAAATCTGGGAGAAATACTTCTTCATGGGTAACAGCATGCATATACATACTTCCAGAATGCCATGAAAACCCATATTCTGTTCTGCTTACACATCAGCAACCACTTCCAGTATAAGTGGTATCAAAGTTTTCCTTTTAGAAGAAGCTTCAACAACTGAGGAAGCTTAAGATCTTTAAAGTACACTAGACACAAATACAATAGCATGGCCTCAAAACAGGATGTAAAGACACTGGTTTCTTACAAAAATACTAGGTCTTTACATGAGGCTGAGGAAACTGGGCTTCTTATCTGGGTGTTACCCTAGAACACAATTTCCCCTTTCTCCCATTTTGTTTGTCCCCAATTTTTGGTCCTTTGAGTGCCAAGGTTCCTGGAAATGTTTCTGTACTTATTTACATAAGTGGTAAAGTGTTGAAAAGACTCATTCCCAAAAAAACGATTGATCCATATACATGCAATTATAAAACCAGATTTCTTTTGCTGTATTTCTGAAATCAGTAAGAACAGACACCAAAAGACAGAGTAGAAAGAGCTAGATGTTTGTTAAGAACAGAAAAAGAGCCCACAAAGACAGAATTAGACAAATTTAGAGAAAGCCCACATAATACAGCACAGATATTAAGAAAAGTTGCAATGCTTGGAATGGAAGAAAAAACCCAAACAAGAACTGACAAACTGAACTAACATCAGTGAATATATTGACTAAACTCTTTTAGGTATTGGTCAATAGTTAATACCTGACCAAATGTTATCCAGAGACAATACTGATTCAATGACACATAGTCATCTGGTTGCAGAGGTAAAACATAAAGAGTTAATTAGCACATATTAAAATACATACATGCTACATATAAGTTGTTTGATTTCTTTAAACAGTAAGAATTACAGCTTTAAGGTGATAATACAGAGCTATCTCCTACTTAACTACCAGATCAGACTTTCATACCCTGATACTCAACAGAAGCACAGTGTCACATTTACATGGAAAAAAGATCTGTTGAGAAATTCAATATTCCCCTCACCTTTAACAGAAGAATGAGAAACGTAGAAAGAGAAATGTGAATGTGGTATGGTTAAATCCAGGAGAAATACATTATAAAATTCACTAGGAGCTCACATACATTCTTCTTTCTACAATGAAACTTTGGACAGGTAACCTTTTCCCTTCTGGCCAACCGAGAAAAAGTTATTTACGAAATTAATTGTTATGAAACTTTTTAAGCGCTCATTTTGAGCTGAGCTTCCTTGGGTGATAATAGAGCTAAAAAGTTATGTTAAGCAAAAAGACCTGAAAATGCTCTAAAAACCCACCCGAAGCATAGTTAAGTTCGTATCAGATTTGTAGAGGAAGGAGAAAGTTTCCAAATTCAAAAATACAACATTTGGGGAAGGTGGCTACAACTACAGCTTTTACTTTTTATCTACTGTGTTCAGATTCACCTCTTAGAACAGTCTAAAAAACCTGAACATGTACATGTAAGATGATTTAGGTTGTTCCAATCTTATATTTATCAAACTTACCTGACATATTTTTTCCCATATTTCATCACATCCTGCTTTTTCTTGAAAGCTAAGTGCCAAATCATAATTTTCAGCTTCAGACCACACAATCAAGGTATCCTTTAAAGAGAGGAAGAGTGTTTTCAGGCAATGTAATTCAGATTTTACAAACCTGAATACCGTTTAAAGAGTAAAATTTAAAATAAAACAGCTTGACACCTAATTATGATAGGATAGTATTACAACACAAATGTAATCATCCTACTTTGTTTAGAGGTTAGGATTAAAACCATTTCTGCATAAATCAGAACAACGAAGTTCCAGAAAGATACTGAAAGTTTTAGTTCTTAATTCACGTGACCATAATATTGTAAATCTCAAAAAGCTTGATCTAGAATATGTACTTGTATCTCAGTGCATCCTCTGATAAAATATGGTAACAAAAGCAACAGGGTTTGTGAGGGTTTTTTTGCTGGTTGTTTTTTTTTTTTTATTAAATCTGTTTCACTTGAGCCACATAAAGCCGCACATATTTTGTAGGAGCAAAGTTACAATAATTTTTTTTTCATTTTTATAGACCCCAGAAGACACTGTGCTAACACACAGGAGAGCTGCCCCAAGAAGCCTGCAAACTTTAAACAAGAACAGAACCTTGAAACATGCACACATCTAGCTGTCTAAGAGTATAGATACTTACTACATTGAACCAAACACACAATTTTTACTCATTCCAAACCACAATTCTGAAAGGATGTTTTGCCCTACATTTCTAGAAGTTAGTTGAAACTGCGCTTAGCTACATTTACTACCCAGACACTTAAGATCTCATCTACTTGGTAGAATAATTCAGGAGTTTATCAGAGCCCTCATATTGCATGCAAGAAAAATACATGGAAGTGGAAGCTGATGCTGCAGAGTACCATATCGCACACTGATAAGGTAGTTGATGCAGTGGTTTACAGTCTGCTAGATAACTGTAAGAATAAAAATTAAAAACAACCACAATTGAAAAAAAAAAGAAAATATAATCTGCATTATTTACACATTGCATCACGTGTTATTTTGAAAGTCATTTGTCTTCCTATAACAGCTAACTGAAATACAGCCACATTAAATATGTATAGCCCCATGAAACTGTATTACTTCAGTTAAGCACTAAAACATGCACTTACTCACTAGGACAAGAGACATGAGAATTTGTCTACTTGTAGAATGAGAACCATAAAATAGAGTATTTTTGCTTCATTAAGTATAGACTTGCTTATAGTGATTACTCCTAAAGGAATTAATTTCAAATATTTGCAAAAGCCCTGTAAGTTGCCAGGTATTTATAAGGTTTAGGACAGTTTATTAATGAGGCTTAATATATTTCAAATATTAAAGTGAGCACTGAGAATAAAGAGAAATATTGCATTTAGATTTCGATATGCACTTACTAGAAAACTCTTTAAACTGAACTATAATCTAAATAGCACGATCAGCTAGCTCCGTTAGGATTCAGTCAAACAATACAATATAATCAATTTGCCATTACCAGAGCAGTTATATTGCTTCAAAGGCACTAATGGCTTTACCTTGCAAATGGCAAATAGTTTACCTTTTCCTTTTCCAAAGGGTTGAGGAAGAGGTGGTACACAGAAGAAAGGGATTTAGGAAGACCACCTCCAAAATACAAAAGGAAGAAGAAAGTCACAATTAATAGTTTATTCTCTACAAGACAGGTCACACTGCAAATACTCTGGTAATAACAGATTGACAGCATCTAGTACTGCTGACTCCTGTAGCCTAAGAAAAATTACATTTTACAAAAATTTAGAGAGGGAAAGTCCTAAAGAAAATAAACTATTTTCTTAAACCATGTTTTACAGCCTGTACCTTACTGCAGTATTTATTGTAGGTATCAGGTTCAAAACCTAATACACTAATCTCTGCAAGTAGTATTTATACCACAGTAATTTTCAAGGCCACTGTCTCAATCAGCTTTCCACTGAGTAACACTTATTTAATTTAAAAAAACAAACCCTAACAATGAATCTTAAGTAGACCCTAGCAGAACTTGCAACATTGCTACCTAATTGCATAATAGCGCATAATAAGTGCAAGTGATCAGCTTTCTAAGCAAGCCATTTCCAAAAGAAGATCAAAACATATTTTCTTCTCTATAACAAAGACAACTATCAAAAAAGGAAATTACTGAAAGAGCACAAGTAAGGACAGCAGTATTTACACTAACTGGGATAAGTTGAACAAACAAAAGCTCTAAGTCTCTGAATAAAATCCAGCACTGGACCAAGACAGGTTGGTCTTTTTTATCTGGGGAGAGAAGGGATGGAGGGAGGAAGGCAGAGAAAAATTAAAGGGAAGACACAAAGGTAAAGCTGCTTTTGAAAACTATAGTCCAAGATGTACAGAAGTGTATTTGGCCATAGCACAGCAATTGTTTCTGTTAAACAAGATCATCTACAATCACACATGGAAGCTCAGACAGTATTTTTTCACCTCTACACATCCTCATTCTTTTTTTAAAATTGTTTCTTCTTCGGAAAGCAAAATGAAAAACTGCTGAAAAATTATTTGAGCAGCCTAACAATAACCTTCAAGCTTGGTTTATTAATATTGGAAAAGTATTTCCCAATTGCCAACATTAACAATTTCAAATTATTATTTATTTGTTGTCCTATCATGCAATGACTTCGTATTATAGATTAATATCAGTATCTCAACAGAAATTTATCAATTGCTACTCTCCAGAACTTTTAGTGAGAGAGCATTTGTACCTTTCTTGCCTCAATTAAAAAGAGAGCATGAAAACAAAGTGAGAAAAGCACTGCACTCTGCTGAATAATACACAGTTCAAAGTTTAAATTCACTGTTAAATGCAGACAGTTATTAATGTGGTTTCATTTTCTTAATCCTACAAAGTTTATAATCATCAAAAAGAAGAGCACTGTAAGATTTATATATGTAGAGAGAAGTGACTGAAGGAAATTCTAGATGTACTTAAAAGATAAAATACATGAACAGAAGTCTAGTTTCTGCTTGTTTTATTTAAAATTCTTTCTGTGTGTTTGATATGAAATCTCCTCAGTGTAATATGAATCCACTAAGTACTCTGGATGCTATGGAACAGGACTATCTGTTGCTTCCAAATGCCAAATACTACTTTTTAAACTCCAAAAAGCAATTCAAATTGCTTAAGACTGCCTCCTCCATTCCAAGAAAAACAGGAATGTGAACAAATATGCTTAGTAATAGTAGCTATTGGTTGGAAAGGTAAGGAGATGAGTTTTGCACACTACCCCTCTAGGAGCAGAGAATCTTCAATCTCATATGATTCACAAACATAGTTCTGCCTCAGTTTGATTGAAAACATCCTTTTTTTTTGCATTACACACAAAATGTTAGCCTCCAGACAAGAAACTGGATTGGATGACTCGAACAAGCATCTAAAATTTGTTCTTATCTAGCTTTTCATTAAACAAAGTTGAAATGTGAAACCGCAGTATTAAATCACAGCTACATTGTGTGAACCGACTCAGAAACGTGGACAAATGTTATCAATGAAGGCGTTTGTACTGAGCACTCTGCAAGAATCCTAGCATTCCAGCTCCTCGTATTTTGCAAGATAGAGTTCTTAGAAAGATCTCTTTTAAATAGGATGGTAATCAGGAAACTACTTATTGTAGAGATCAAAATCCTATTCCAAGTTTGAAAATGATTTGCTGCTTCACAAAAACCCCTGTTGCTAATAGTGCCAGTTGGATGTGTCATCACTACCTAAGCCCATACAAAATCTGCTGGCTCTCTAAGACCTTTTATATAAATTTGTCTTCTTTCACATTATTTCTCACTATGACTCCTCTAATATAATCAGGAATTCTTCATTGTAGGCAAAAATCCTGTGCATGGCTTCTTTATAGAAGATTCACATTTTTAACATTCTCATAAAGAGGGAGTTATGACTTCTACCAACAGAGGTTAACTTTTTACACTCTTATCCTTATAAAAATACAGCCCGAGGCAACATTTCTTCAGAATACAGTCTGGGCATTTTTCTGTTGCTTGTCTCACTGTTGGCTGCATCAAGGCCACACGGAGCAATTTCTGGTTATTTAAGAGGTTTTCAAGGAAGCACTACTGTGTGCTACAGCTTTATTTGAGACTTCATTCCTAAGAAGCTAACCTTCAAAAACACTACTGCAGTAGCTTAAACCAGCAAGCGTGGACAGGGCTTGGGATCTGCTGAATGATTTCTCCTCACTTTTTGATATGATTTTCAAGGCTTACTTTCCATAACAGAAAGGTTGTCAAACACTCACTATCAGTCTCAAGCTCTCATCATAACAAAGTCACACTTTTATTGGATATTACATCAGTTTATTTAGCTATTAGCAAGCTGATTCACAGGTGTGTTATACAGCATTCATATAATCTTCAAAGCAAGCCCTGGGATTTCGTACAGAAGAATTTCAGAGCAACTAGGACTTAGGATTTGATTCTGCTGTAAAATTGATTTAAGATTTCTTTCATAAAGTGATAAAATTAAGAAAATTGTTATTGTCTGACAGTATCCTCCCTCTGGTGTTCACATCCAGTGAGAATACTGGTCTTCTCTGCAGCTCCAAAATATTCTTTCGGCATCCTGATGAGATTTAGGTTACTCCCAAGAAGTAGCAATCCCCCAAATCAGATAGGTCTTTCATAAATCCTTGCATTCTGTCTTAAATGCAAATTAATCCCTTCCTACTGCCTTCAAAGAATGTAGACCTAGGGGGCTTTCCTGGCCCCCACTGGAAGTTCAAGAGAGGAACGTTGTTTCTCCCCATCTTGGCCTGCTTGACTGCTCATCTTCCTTAAGTATGCCCTTACACTGTTTACAGTTACAGACAGTTCCTTGGACATGCCAAGCCACCTTTCAGCATCTTGTCAGCTAATTATTTACAAACAAAAGTACAGCTTTCTGCTTATGAAATAAACTACTGGAACTACCAGGTTTATAAAGTTAAATATATATAGTTACTGTGGTATTGCAGCAGAATTTTCAGGCTAAAAAACCCCACCCACATAATATTAAGTTTCAATTCTGCTTTTTGTGCATTTCTTCACCTAGAACCTGGCTATCTGGATGCACTAACAAGTTACCCCCAAAACTGGAATAACTTATCAAAAGCGCACACAGTCTTTTGGCAGAATGTATTCTATTAGCTTCTATGAAAGCTCAACAATCACACATGACTTTCCAGTAAGCCATTTCAGAGCTGCATTCCCATGAATCACACAGAATAAAATCAGTTTATTAGTTCTATAACAGAATCTCAACTCACTGGGCTAGTGACCATACCCAGAAACAGCAGGAAAATTAGATGTCACAGGAAAACACGTGTAGGGATAAAGAAACATGTGATTATTTAAAATGGATGAACCAGCCCACCCCAAAACCATCAGCAGTTACCTTGTTTCTCCCCTCACCCCACAAAACCACACACTTTTCCTTACTATCTTAGCTACAATAGGCACAGATTTTATTGAAAGTTTCACTGCTGGTTCACTTGTCCTGACAGCAAGGGCAAGAAGTTCATCTTCTCTGAGCATTCTGTCAGTGGCTTTGTGGATTTTTTTTTTTTTTCAAAATTTAGCTTTGTTATTCATAAGTCAGCTCCAGGATATCCACCTTCAGACTACAAAGCTAGCAGATGGTACTATGGATTAATTTAAGCTTCATATTCTTGTAAGGAACTGAAAAGGGACTGCAAAAGCAGAGGACACAGAACACTGAAGTTTCTAGTGCAGAGGCAAGACTTTGTAGCTCGAAGCACCTCAAGTCTTCCTTGTTTCAGGCACAAAAAGGGACACAACATATACTTCATCATTGAGTTATAGGATGTACATGCATGTATTTAAAGTAATGTGGAGTATATGTTTTCTACTACCAAAGCATTGCCAAAGTATATTGAAAGTATATTGAAAAGTATATACCCCAGTTCACACCTGTATCAGCTTTCTCCCTAGATAAACACTATGTGCATAGAGCTTACTTCTCCTTTAAGGTTGCACAGGAAGAGGTGTGTCATCCTGAAATACTAGGGCAATTATTCATTTTCTGAATAACAATCACTTGTTTAAGAACAGCACCTCTATCAGTAGCATTCTGGAATTGTGTCATTTTAATGCCTTAAAAAAAAAAACCCAACAAAACACAAATATAAAAAAAAAGAGCATGGATTGAAGTGTGTAAACTGACTTCACCAGGACACTACAATTAAAATATCTTCTACCTTTACTAGTATATTAAGAAAACAATAGAGGAAACCTAAGCATTCTATGTGTGGTCCAGCAACCTAAAGCACAATTAAATTCTACTTACTAAACAAAATTTGCTTTTAAGCTGTGTGCTACTTACCCATAAATATATCCAGTATATTCCATACCAAAATTATAGGATCGTTATTGTAACATTTTAGAATAAGAATACCAATAAAACTTAACATATAGCTTAAACAACGATAGAAGTCAGGAGGCTGAGTGGCTGTACTAATGTACATTTTGCTTTTCAGAAGAAATCTTCTGCCTACAAATAGTACCTTCACATAAAAATCATTAGTCCTTTTAATGAGCCCCAGTACGTTAGTTTCTCAGGTTGTTTTCTTTCTAGCTTATTTTCCTCATATGAATTCCTTTCTTCTAGTCCTAGCATAAGTAAGGATGAGTTTGCCAGGAAGTACAAAGTTCAGAGCAGGTAACTGCCAGTGGTAGCCATTCTATGTTACAGAATGTTACATAGACATATCTTTTTGAATGCACAGCAGAAAATGCTCTTTATTGTGACAGAAAGACTAATCTAATTTATCTGAATAGTGAAAAGGTAGTTAAAAGACTGCCTATGTGTTTCATGCTCTAAGGAATTATTTCAAAGACCTAGGTGGCAGGTAAGCCTGAAAAGATCAGGGACTAGATTATGCAAACTAAAGTGTCTCAGGATCATGTTGATGTATGAAAAGTGAGTCCCCAAACAGGTCCCAAGATCTGCCAAGCATTCTTCCTCTCCAAAGGGATAAGCAGACAGTTGTATCTACCACCAGATAGATTAACATTTACGTGCAAACAGACCTGACTAGTCCACAATAAAAAGCAGTCATTGCTTTCAATCCTAAACCCCAAGAAATCTATAATCTTGACAAAATTTTACTTGGATCTCAGGTTCACAGGGTATGGCTTCTGTTGTTTTGTGGTGGTTTTTTTTTCCTTTTTTTTTTTAAGTTTCCATGGATGTTTTACACACCAAGAGAACAGAAGCAACAAGGAAATCTCGTACTCGAGTCTTCACACTATGATTTTAACAAATAATTATGTTGTTACAGTTATCACTAAAATATACATATGCATACCCTGAGATGGCATCATTTGTACTATCAATAATTAGACAATCTGTTTCACGCTGGCACTAATAGTGCAGAATAGGTAGAAGGTTCTTTCATCAGTGGAAGAACTTCACTGTTTATCACAAAGGTACCTACAGGCTTGTTGAAGCATCCAAAGCAGCCGGCACAGCAACTTTCCCCAAGAGCTTATCTATCACACATCTTTACTTCCTTCCAACCAAAAATTATGTTAGTTGATCCAATAAAAGACTGTTTCTTCTTACAAGCCTTATGTCAGCCTAGAAAAAAGTCAGAACTCATCCATTTATACCATTAGATATGTGGAGCGCCCACAAGCCCCATGCTAAGTATATCACAGTGAAAACAGATGCGCTGCTATATATCCCTTTAAAATGGAATGGAGGTTCACCCTCAACAAAATTTTGAGATAAAAGGCTGGTAATACCACAAAACTTCAGAATAACTTTCCAGTGTTAAGTCTTCGGTTTCTAGGAGATTTTTCTTGAAATTGAGGACAACTACAGGCAAAGTCAAAACTAAGTCTTAAGTAAGACTGCAATTTCACTAGTAGCTGAGGTGGCCTAAGTGGCATTCAGCAGCTAAAAAGGAAAGGTCTCACTCCCTCTTCCATCCCACAGTTCCACAAATGGATCTTGTGAGGCAGCTTGAAACTTCTGCTGACAGTTACTAGTTTTTGAGGAGGGATTTGGAGTACCAAGATGATTTTCTTTTGGTTTAGTGAGTTTAGGCAGTACAGAGTTCTGTGAGCAGAGCTGGAAAGAAGCAACTCTTTCTTTCAGCTGCTAAACTCCAAGCTTAGCTCACACAGAATCAGGTTTAAACTCAGAACTTGGCTTTTGCTAGGGGAAAGGATAAGCAGGCCTCACCTGAAAGATAATATTCTACAAAGTAATACACTCACCAAGAAGGAGTTGGTATTTCTAAGGCTCACAGTGGAGCCCTACGTTCAATCTCTATTAGAGACTGCTTTGCTTAAATAATACAAACAATTCACCTGCAAATATAAATTTTTGTCTATGCATCATTTGAAAGCTTAAAGAACAGCACTTTTCCTTCTCCAGCACAGAAAATGTACACTGCTGTTCTAACAGGACAGATTCATGTTTAATATTTTTATTTATCTAACCATGTTTTCACTATCACCAGTAGTGGGTCTGTACAGTGCTAGATTACAATATATGTCTGACCCAGAGTAGCAATGGGCACAGATATGAAATGCTGTTGCACTGACAGGCACGTGTGCTGGCTTGCACTGATCTTACAATTTTATGCCTACTTAAAGTACGCTTCACATTTGATCTGGCATAAAGCCTATTGATACAAAGCTCACCCCTCAGCGCTCTTTGAACAGATTTGAACCAGCAAAGCAAGTTCACACTAGATCAGCACTTTATGCTGTAGAGCTGTGAAATACTCAATGTCATTTCAGGAGGTCTAAAGCTCAAATTACTCTGTCATAGAACCATGACCCCAAGCTAATCAGGATTACAACTAAAAGTTAGTTTGCTTATCATTTTTCCTGGTCTTGTCCTTTCTTACTCCCTGCAATTGATTCTCCACCCTACACTGGCCCTACCAGTTGTTCAGTACAGACTATTTATACGGTGCATGATGATTTATATCAAGGGGCAGGTACAGGTTAAATTTTCCAAGGAAGGGTATTTTTAATCCAGACTAGTTCTCCCCATATAGTTCAACATACAACCCTACAAATAACTGCAGCCACACAACCACTGGGACTGCCTGCAAGCAAAACTACAGTATGTCTGTGCTTATAATAAACCATCATAAGCCGAAGACTGAAGAGTGTTTTAACACATTAATTGTACCTGATAGGATTTTAGCAAGTCTGAGTTGCCACACAGGCAACAAAACCCAATCTGGTTCAGCATTTCTAAACCTTTGAGGGCAACTATCAGTATCCATGAAATAAGAATAGCAAATAAAATGCAGTATCTAAGGTTCACTTCTCACCCATCTCAGCAGCATTCTCTAGGGGCTCACAATCTAAGGCTTAAATTTAATTGAAGGAAAGTGCAAACTAGAGGTGAGAAGCTACTTTTATGTATACATAATGCTTTGAAGCAGCAATAACCCATATCCATCTTCCAAGTAAAAGCCAAACAAACAAACATGTAAATAGCTTTAAAGCCTTCTAGTCTTCTTTTAAATAAAATAGAGTAAAAGTTGTAGTTTCTGAAATATAAAAAAGAAAAAAACCAGATGATAATAAGTTTCAGGTACTATTACCCTCAGGAACCTCAGCTACTTTGTGATTTTCACAACTGTGCTTTTCCTGTCTGTCCCAAAGGATTATTTGGTGTAAAAGACAGTGCAAAATCTTCACATGACTTAAAAAAAAAAGCAGAGACATAACACACATGTATCATAAAGGGCACAAAAATATTGAGAACTACTTTGCCACTTCTTTTTGGTACAAGAATATAAACCATAATTTTCAATAGTGGCAAAAAAATGACTGTATTGCTGAAGTTAAAGAACTCCCTTTAAATATGAGGAAAATAAAGCATGTTTACCTGTTGCTTCTGGTACGCAGTGTTCGGGTTAATTTTGGACTCCAAAAGAAGAGAGCCTAGGAAAAAAAAAAGTTTCACTTATTTACAAATGTACTAAAATTTCGATCTCAACATGAATTTTCTGATCAGTCTTTCCTCAAGCAGGTATTAACACCTTTCCTCCCAACGATAAGCCTGTTAAACCATATTCTACAGCTTTATATTTAATTTTTCCCTCAAAGATATTATTCACATGGTACAGAACATTCAAGAGTGTTTTGAGGACTGGAATTTTAATGTCTTTCTTATTTCACGTAATGACTTCTCCACCAAAACTTTTTTAGAGATGATAAAGTCTGCAAAAAATGAGCACCCTAAGAGCATCACAGCTGCATTCCATAGATCATCCACAATTGTTTTGTATGAAAATTGCTAATCATAGAGTATTTGTTCTTAAAGTTTAGCTAAAACACATTATTTTGCTGGAAAGCGTACGTAGAAACCAATGCTAAGAGAGGCAATCTTTGTGACTATCAATACAAAAAACTTCAGACTTGATGAAATTAGGAAGAATGGTTTCACAGCAGCTTACACTGATTTAAAACATAGAACAGCAATTCCATTCTCGCATCTGCGCCTTCTTGCTCTTTCTTTTGCATAAGCATCCGTGTTAATACATGTCACATTTAAACATTCAGAGGGTTGATCTAGGTGAAAACAACCCTTAAAAGTACTTTTATTTTTGATCCAATCACTTCCTTCATTCATCTTGCTGCTCAGCTGCACAAATGTCAGTGCGTGATGGACTCTTTACAAACATGACTTAAATTTACTTATCTGCAGACCTTCACCCAACACACATGAAGTGATACATACATTGATAAATTAACATGTGTAATCAGTCTTGCAATTAAAACAAAGCTGCAAGCACCCCTTTAAAGATGCACTTCTTCATTCATTTACCTGCTTAAATTTGTTTTTTAAGAAAATTCTCAATTTCTGCATTTCATAGCTATATTTCTAAGGCAGTCTTATATTTATATTACTAGAACACTTGCCAAATATCCTCACCAAACCTACGCTAAACAAAAATTAAAATTTTGCAACCACCTCAAATATGGAAGCCTAAGAACTTGAAAGCAGGACAAGGAAACAAATTACTTGGATTTGAAAAACATACTCGGGATTGAAAACTGTACTTTCAAATCACACAGAAGAATCAACAATGACTAGCCAGTTTTCACTATCTGAAACATATACCAATTACAAAATCCACAGCAAAAAAATATCCCAAACCAATGTTTGTTATCAAGTAACACCATCCTCAGCCTCACAAGTTACAGTTACAAAAAATCCCCACACTCCTTTCCTAAAGAAATGCTACCAACTAACTAACATAAAACCATGAAGTAGTTTGGGCTGGAAGGGACCCTTAAAGACCATCTAGTCCCAACCCCTCTTCCAATGAGCAGGGACATCTGCAGGTTGCTCAGATCCCCATCCAACCTAACCTTGAATGTTTCCAGGGAAGGGGCATCTACCACCTCTCTGGGCAACCTATTCCAGTGTTTCACCACCTTCAGCATAAAAAATTTTCTTCCTCATATCTAGTCTGAATCTACCCTCTAAGTTTCAAACCATTACCCCTTGCCCTATCGCAATGAACCCTGCTAAAAATTCTGTCCCCATCTGTCTTTTAAGCCTCCTTTAGGTACTAGAAAGCTGCTATAAGGTCTCCCCAGAGCCTTCTCTTCTCCAGGCTGAACAACTGCAACTCTCTCAGCCTGCCTTCACAGCACAGGTGCTCCATCTCTCTGATGATTTTTGTGTCCCTCCTCTGGACCTGCTCCAACAGCTCCCTGTCATTCTTACATTGAGGACATAAGAATGTCCAGAGCTAGACTCAGTACTCCAGGTGGGGTCTCACCAAAGTGGAGTAGAGGAGCAGAATCACCTCCCTCGACCTGCAGGCCACGCTGTTTTTGATGCAGCCCAGGATCCCATTGGCTTCCTGGGCTGTGAGTTCACATTGTCGGCTCACATCCAACTTTTCCTCCACCAGTACCCTCAAGTCCTTCTCCTCAGGGATGCTCTTAATCCCTTCATCCCTCAACCCATATTGACACTGGGGGTTGTCCCATCCCGGGTGCAGGACCCTGCACTTGGCCTGGTTGAACCTCATGAGGTTCACACAGGCCCACTTCTCAAACTTGTTCAAGTCCCTGTGGATGGCATCTTGTCCCTCAGTCACGTCAACTGCACGACTCAGCTTGGTGTCATCTGCCAATCTGCTGAGGGTGTACTCAATCCCACCATCTATGTCACCGATGAAGATATTAGCTTAGGGGAGGTGAGGGAAGAGAGACCGAAGAACCAGATCATAGAACTTCACTTGCTGAAAGAGCTGTGTATCATTAAAGAGTTACATAAATATCAGCACAGTTTGCTGTCTGATAAGAAAAGTTATTACTTCATGAATTTAGAAGCTTTTCTAAGGATTTTTATATTCATTAGTTTACTATGTATATGATAATCAAATATAAATATTTTTTAAAAAATAATAAATAACTTATCTGTGATGGCTGCTTCTTCCTAATTTCTAAGTCTGTTGTTCTAAAAGAAGCAGCCTTCACTAATGAAGTTGGCTTGAGAAGCCGTTGCCCTGTCTCAGCTGTTCTTGCAGTAAGAACTGTTTACAAACTCAGATACAATCCAACAACAAAACTGAACAGCACTCAAGAGAAAACAAGACAACAACAACAAAAAGCAATCTCCCCCCAAATAAGAGCTTTTCCAGTTTTCTAACCCATATCAGCTCTGTTAACAAAGCAGCTTAAGTGTGACAGCATAACTAAAGAAAAAGACCCAACAGAATCACAAACCATAAGAGCAGTACAGAGAGGGAAAACATCTAAGATGTGTTTTACTGATGAATCCAATACACTGTAGTTCTTAGACCATAGTTGCAAACTTTGAATTTTGGGTTTGCCTAGTGAACATCTGAAAACAGCATTCCCTTTTCCGTTACGATCACCAGTTATAGGCAGTATTTCACTACAATCTTACTTTCAGTTTCAAAGCCTCAGTTTCCACTACATGAAGTTTTAGAGTATTGTTTTGTGTTATTGACTCGGTTTTACCATCTAGAAATACTTAATACTAGCAAATATGAATTAGAATCTTGTTCGAATTGAAAGCAATTGATAATTTCAACATTTCGGTTTAACTGCTGAACAGAGATCTACAGACATGGAAATCCTGAAATTAGCAGAACATCATACATAACTCAAACCACCACATTTGACAAAATACTGTTAAAAAAGAAAGCATGAAGACAATTGAATGCAGATATTTCATCTTCTAAGCTAGAAGCAGACACTAGAGAACAATCTGTTTACTAGACAACACAAAAGAGCATTTCTTCTTCTCAACTCAACCTGACACTAGCAGGAAAGACAAATCAAGCCTTATAAGGCTTGACTTGCTTCTCATTACCACATGATTTAGTCCTCACCATTCCAGACAATAACTAGAAAAATATGAACTTGGAGACAGAAACATGCTGAAGCATAAACTGTACTCTACAACCCATAACCACCCCAAATCTATCCTTTTGCAGCATCTGATGCTCCATTTGTGCAATCTGTTTCCCAAAAAACATTAAGTGATTCAAAATCAGTGACTATTCTACTATTTAGTTCAGTGAGTTTATTTTCATTCAGTAAGCTTTACAGGCCCCTTCCTGATATGAGGCAGTCTAAGGTCTCTGTTACTTGCTTCTGAAAGCCAAGCAACAATAACAGATGTCTGTAACACAAACATATTCTTTAGAAAAAGGTTACAGAAATTTAACATACCGCAAATAAAGTTCTTCTCCATTTAAAGTCACTATCAGTATTGATCTCAAATACAGTTCAAGATGCTTACTCTTGCATTTGTCATAAGCAATTACTTTCTATATAATTTTCTAGGTATTTTTTCTTGGTACTAACCTAGAATGTATCAAGACTACACAGTCTACTTTATAAAAATACACCAACAAATTTTCATCTTCACTGAACTGATTACTCTATTCAAAATTAGGTAAGACCTGAAAATTCACCTTAATATAAGCTCTGTTTCTAATAACTCCCCCCCCCCCCCAATTATGCAGATCTAGTTATTTTCTGAATTATAGTCTTGGACGAATTTGTGAAGGTAACTGTGAAATTCGTACCAGAAAGTAACAACTGAAATCACCTATAAAGAAGAAAACATTGATCTGCAGAATTCTGTTATTTGCCACTGTAACGCAATATAGCACAGCTGGGGTTTTTTGATAGTATAATAACGCCATTCTGTGCTGTGAAAGGATTGCATAAGGAAAGATTTATAAAGTCTAAAGGAAAGTCAAAACAGACTACTACAACGCTATTTTCAAAGATATTCAGAGAACATCAAGTATCCCAATCTAGTACTCTTAAACAACAGATACACAGACTTGTTTACACATGTGCATAGGGAGGAGATCTGCTGATATGGAATACTGCTCCTCTCCCATCAAACCGTTATGCGGATCCTTCCTCAAAAGCACACAAGGTAGCGTGTCGCTCATTATCCCTCACCAGTATAAATACGTTCATGTTTCAATGAAAATTTCAAGAGCTGTGTTTTTTCAAGATGCACACAGAGGTTTAAGCTCTGCAATCAGTTCTGCTGCTACTTAATCACAGAAGCCAATCAACAGAAACAAGAAAACAGCTCAAACTGAGGAACAAGAACACACTCAGCATTCGCAAGAGACTATTCCTCATCTATCATGTTTCTGAAGGATCCCAAGCACTAAGGAGAGGGGAGAAGCAGGTGAAAAGAAACAAACAAAAAAATTCCCGCCCCCATTTTTTAGTTTTCATTTTAATGTAAGGTAAGTACCTAACAACAAAATTTTCTGTGTTGCTTTCCTAAAAGGGTAAAAACTTAAGCCAAATTTTGGCTATGCCTTTTGACAGTATTACAGAGTTACTGATACCCAGTCTAAAGAAACAGCAAGGATGCGGACGTCTGCCCTGTCGCAGAAGTCATTAATACACTGAATTCAGAAGTGGCAAACTACAAACTTCTGAATAAAAGTGATTATAGTTCCTGAAAGATATCTGGAAAACACAGTCTCCAGTGGGGGAGTTCACTTCGGCTTGTCAAGAAGTTTAGTTACAGGAGTAGTAAGCTTTAATTAGAAGTTCAAGTCTTCAGATTAATCCAAGTTAGTTGAACAGAAACATTCACTTTAAAGGTCACTTCAGTCGTCTGTGCTTAGAACCAAAAAAACAGATCTGAAACCATTCAGTGAAAATCTAGAAGCACAGAGACATTTTGAGAATGAGTAGGGTCACAGCAGCCTAAAATACCACGTGAGAAACAGGTAAGACATCAAAAGCTTCTGATTACACACAGAACTCATACGGAAGGTGATCATTTTTAAGAAGAGTTCACTACTGCTTTACTGCAACTCAAGTAGGATACACTGTAACCAGGAATCACACAGAGAAACTTTTCAGGGTTTTAAGTAAAAAAGTTAACAGTTGTTTAAGCGTAAAAAAACCAAAACAACCACAATTCCCTGTTTCAAAGGATAATATATCTGTTCTGAAAGCAGTTTATGATACTTCTGTACTGTAACAGATTACTCCAAATTGCCTGCAATGACTTAAAATTCACTTAATCACTTTTTAATCTCTTAAAGTGATTAAAAAAAAAAAAATCACTCATCTGCTCCAAGTTCTTATTTTTTTAAAAGACAGTGTTAAAGAAACACCAACCCAAGAAAAAAAACACTCCTATAGATTAAAAAAAATGCACTCTTATTCAATTATTATTGCTCCAATTCCAGATGACAGTTCACCTTGGACTTGGTGTACTGATTGCAGCTCCCCTATCTGAACACCCTGACCCTGCTGTAAAATCTCAACCACTTATAAAGCAGCCACGGAGGTACACAATCTAAAGACCAAACTATGTGCTAGCCCACACAGTCAGCCAAATGAACCTCTGGTAATTCTGCTGTTGTTCTGTGCACAGCCGAACTGGCCTTTAAACAGGAGTGGGAATTTCCCAGACATAGCAGGAACTACTGCTAAGACCCCGCACAGGCCTCCCCCACTCAGGAAACAGAGCCCTCGACTTCAGGCAGATCCCAAGGTTTTCGGTCAGCTTCCTGGAGTAATTCAGCAAGAACACACCAGCCTGCACAGGATGGATCTCAGCTCAAAGGCTAGGAAAAGCTGGTTTAGAAAAGGAGGAAGGAAGAAGTTTCATTGTGGAAAAAGGGGGAGCTGACAAAGACAGACAATAAAAGAACGCAATGGAAACATGAAGACAAATGGTGTATAGGTCAGGTTCTTAGTACTTGCATGTTTTTGATAACTGGAGGAGGGGGGGGGGAGGGGAATAATAAATCACAGTCAACCACTTCATGTAGGTAAGGATAACACAAATTGCGTAGTACTTAAAACACTAGTCTGGCATTACCTTTTTCCAAACCATTTGCTGTTCACGTGTAAAAATGACTGCATTTTCCTTCCAAATTAGCCCAAACCCAATTGACACTGGGAGTAAACAAGATATAAATCAAACTTTATGAGGTGTTTACACAAGCAAGTTAGAAAAACTAGCCTATTAATAGAGTGCACAGTTACCCAGAACTGATACTGCCTACTAAATTAAGAACTTAACTTTGCGTATTATTTAGTACTCTTGGAGTATACGTATGCTGTTTGAGAGGTTTAATGTGTGTATCCTATTAAATATACTTCTGTGTATTAGATGCTATTAGTAACTTTGAGCCAGTTCTGCTTTGATTATAGTATCTTAGCTTTGCAACACAAAGTAATAACTTCATCTTTGTTTTGGGATCATTTATACCAATTTGCATTTTCCCGCTTACAGATGTTCACTTCGAACAAATAAACTGCCAACAACAGCCTAATTCAGGTTCTAATCAGTCTTAAGCGTACATATCCCACTGAAAGTCAATAAATGGATTTTAGTTTGAATGAGCTATTTCTTCACAAGGAGGTTATGAGCTGCAGTTCTTTTGCTTTTCTAAAAAGAATTTAAAAAAAAAAATCAGTAAATTGTTTAGAGTATAGAAGACACGTCAATTTTTTAAAAGTAAGCATAGCAACCATGTAGAAAGGGCTGGTACCTACAACAAAATACACTGTAAAGATTAGCCTAAGAATGTAGTGATAACCTTCTTTTTACCTCCCTCCCTCCTGTTGAAATTAAACTAAGTCCATTTCCATTTTTAATGTTTTTTCTTACACTACTAAATTTGCCAAACTATAAATCCATCTGCTTCAGTGTAAAATAAATAAAATCAAGAATCAATTTAGCTTTTTTAAAGTATAATCACAGAACTACAAAACCTTGAGATTCATGCCTATCAGAAGCTCAATTATCAAATCCTGCTTAGATGAAAAGTTTGATTCCTCCTAACAATTCATGATTAACATAACTGTAGACATTATTGTAGTTTGTCAGAACTTTCTCAAACAGTAAGAATTCATGATTCTCAAGTTGCCTTTCATCCTAGTTCCCACAATAAGAAAGCCAAATAAACAAAATTCCAAGGTCTGTTGACAGTCACAAGCTACGACTAGACCTACAAGTCACTAGATACAGTAGCTATATACCTAATTAAGTAATAAGTCATACAATGACTTTACTAGCAAAATGGTACATGCCAGCTATTGCAAATTACACATTTTTAAATCTACTCTGACCATAGCAGCGATGAACTCAGTTAACCAATAATCAAGACTAGCCCAAACATGGAGCTTCAGGGGCTGATAGTACTACTCAAACTATACTATTGTCAAATGTTGTCAGAAAACATGAAGGAAATTGATAATGCATTGTTTAAAACTTTTTTACAGGAGACCTAGAACTGTTGAAGGACTGAATACTACTCCATAAAGAAAAAAGCATCTCTGAAAAGGCTGTTCCATACTTTGTATTGTTTTTACTACTATTAACAACTATACTTTGATAACCGTTGATAGCTTTTAGAATGTCTTGCATAATTCTTGCTACAAAGAGGGGAGAAAAAAAAAAGGTGTGTCCGTCATCCAATGACCTTTTAAAAATTCATACTAAAAAAAACCATGATCTAAGTTTGAACAACTCCTTTCACGAGGGATCATTTCCAGAAACATCTAAGGAAGGATACATCACAATCAGTTTTGAAACTGGAGTACTTTGGGAACCTAATGATAGATCACTAGACATCCAAACCCATACAAGATTTACAAGACCTGGACATGTTTTGTATGCAACACTATGTATTCACTACGAACCGAGTGCCTACCATGCTCGCACTTGATGGCAACCTTCCATTTCCTTCACTTGACCTAACACGAATGAACTACAGTTAGTGTCTAGCTTTTAGGAATCACCCTTGAATTACACAGCAAAACACTGAGGCAACAGACACAAAGATAAGCCCAGTTCCTTTTCTGGGTAAGATCAGAAAAGAACGTACCTTCAGACATACACACTTACCATCACTCTCTGCCCTGACTAGCAGGGACATGCCCTTCAGCCTCTCCACGTAGCAAGAGGACACATGCCCTGTGCCTCGATCATCCCACTGGCGGTCCTCATTTAGCGTGTAAACCTTCACCCTCCTCCGGGTATCAGTCATCCTGCCGCCTGCCACACCACAGCCACCACTCTGGCTTGCAATCGCTGGAGGAGCAGGAGGCTGGTCAGGGGCTAGGCCCCCCTCAAAGGAGGGGAGCGGGAAAGAAGGTAGCAGCCCCACAGGGGCACGCCAAGCAAGCTCTTCTTACTCCTCTTCAGTGCTCCAATGGGATCTTCATTATCGAGGGTAACAGGATTGCAGAGCGGAGGGGAAGAGGGGGAACAAGAAAAGAGATGAAGATGCGAAAGGGGAGCTGCTCCAGGCACAGTCAGGCGCTGCACAAAAGGCGAGTAAGCCTACGCAGGGGAAAGCCGCAGAAAGAGGCTCTTGGCAGGATGAAAGGCAGGCAGGAGAGACGGTGAAGAAGGGATCCTGGAGGAGAAGAGGATCCACGGGAGTGGAAGCAGCGGTGGACAGCAGATGCCACGGGCAGCAACGCGCGGCCGGCCCGGCGTGACAGGAGCCGGCGACCCTGGAGGCCGAGGCCCTGCCGAGGGAAGCAGGCGGGAGGCTGGCGAGGCCGGGCTGAAGCAGGCGGGGTGAGGCAGGCGGGAGAAGGGCCGCTCGCCCCGGCCCGGAGCTCGGCTCTATTGTGCAACGGCTGCCCAGGCCCGAAGCCCCTCGCTCGCCGTCCGTTAGCTCGGGGGCTGCGAGGAGCCGCCCTCCTTCCCGCCGGGCCAGCCGGGGCCTGCGGACACTGCCTGTCCCGGGGCGGGATGAAGCGGACGGTCGGGCTTAGCGCCCCGTCTCCCCCATGGGCTCCCGTCGCAGGCGGCGGCTTCACTCCCAGACCGATTCCGCCGCCATATTATTCTTCTTCCTCCTCCTCCTCCTCCTCCCGGTGCTGCGGCGGCTCAGTTCCAGCTCCTCACCGCGCCCCGCGACGTGGCTGCGCTCCAGGCACTCAGCAGCCCGACCGGCAGCGAGGCGCTCTGCCCTGCCGAGAGGGACGAGCGGCGGCGCGGTACGGCCCGTCCAGCCCGGCTCCCTCCGGCTCCGCCTCAGTCACTGCGCGGCCGCCATCTTGGTCTCACCTCTCACTGGAGGCGCGGGGTCTCCCGGCCGGCGGCGGCAGGGGCCTCCCGCCAGCACTTAAAGGGCCAGCGGCCTCTAGAGCGCGTGCCGGGGTGTCCCGGCTCTGTCAGTGCGGCTGGGCCGGTCCTCTCGCAAAAATGGGTTTATTTTTTTTCCTTTTTTTTTTTTTTTATTTTGGCCCTGTCACACACTTTTGCGTGATCCAAAATTTAAGCAGGTTCTGGTGGATCCTACCCGCAGGCAGAGGTAGGATCTCACAACTGCAACCGCAAACAGGAGCTGTGGAGTCTCAGCTTTCGAGGCTGCTGCCAACACAGGAACATGTGCTTGATAGATTTCCCTAAAATATGGAAAACCACTACTGCGTTTGGGACCTCCCAGACACACCACTCCATGACAGAGACCATTTCAGGGCGCATTCTAGATATGCTGCGGACATGGGTGCTCATAGCCATTTGTATACTCATTTTCATCATTTTTAATTTATTTTATACTTTCAAACTTTCTGTGAACAGGCTGCCCAGAAAGGTGGTAGATGCTCCATCCCTGGAAACATTCACAGTCAGGCTGGATGGGGCTCTGAGCAACCTGATCTAGTTGAGGATGTCCCTGCTCATTGCAGGGAAGGTTTTTTTAGGTGGCCATTAAAGGTTCCTTCCAACCCAAACCATTCTGTGAGTCTATTGTATAAACAAGTATAGATATTTGTTTGCTGAAGTCAGTTACACATGGCCTGGTTTGAGCCAAACCCACAGATTATGAGCTTTCACCCCAGAATTAATTACGCATCATGAGGAAGCCTCCGGTCAAGCATTACTTTCCCTTCCCCATCTTCTGTTTTGCTGGCCCCTGGAGAAAGGCAGTCTCTGGTTCCAGAATGTACCCCCAGTTTCCTGATGAAGCCATTTGGCCTTTGTTTCAGGCCTGGCTCTGCTGCCTAAGGACTGAATACAAATGTCTTTGACTGTATTGCTCAGGCATCTGTGATGTAGCTGAAGGTATGTTGTGCTCAGTTCTTCTTCATATGGTGTTCTCCGCTAATCACAGAATCATAGAATGGCTCACATTTGAAGGGATCTTAAAGATCATCTAGTTCCACCCGCCCTGCCATGGGCAGGGACACCTCCCACTAGAGCAGGTTGCTCAAAGCCCCATCCAACCTGGCCTTGAACACCTCCAGGGGCATCCACAGCTTCTCTGGGCAACCTCTTCCAGCATCTCACCACCCTCACAGTAAAGGATTTCTTTATGATATCTAAATCTCCCCTCTTTCAGTTTAAAACTATTACGCCTTGTCCTATCACCACACTCCCTGATAAAGAGTCTCTCCCCATTTTTCCTGTAGGCCCCCTTTAGGTACTGGAAAGGGATCTAAGGTCTCCCTGGAGCCTTCTTTTCTCCAGGCTGAACAACCCCAACTGTCCTCATAGGAGAGGTGCTCCATCCCTCTGATCATCTTCCTGGCTCTCCTCTGGATCATCTCCAACAGGTCCCTGTCCTTCCTGTGCTGAAGGCCCCAGAGCTGGACGCAGTACTCCAGGTGGGGTTTCACCAGAGCAGAGGAGCAGAATCACCTCCCTTGACATACTGGTCCCACTGCTTCTGAATGCAACTAAAGGATTTGGAAGCTTCAGTTGTCTGAGAACAGCAGATGATGGGCCCTACTGAAGAGAAATACTCACAGAAAGGGGGTCCTTGACTGCCTTCTGTGACCTGTGAGCCCTTTGTGGGATGTGGCTGGGGAGATGCCATGCCAGAATTTCTCTTAGGTGGTTCTGGAGAGGGATTATTGTGACTTACAAAAAGATTGATGTCACTTAGGAAACCTCCATGGGATGGTTACACTGATTCACAATTTACAAATTGTACCCTCTTGTGGCCATCAGATTAAGCATAGGGCACTGTTCACTGCGGTTTTGATTCTTTCACGTTTTGTTTGTGAATTGAAAACAAGAAGTTTGATCAGATTGCATAGTTTGATCAGTTTGCATAGTTTGCTATATGAAAATTTTATGTTCAGCTTCTTTTCATTGGCTTTGTGTTATTTTGGTATCAGCCTGAACAATGATTAGCCCAACAACAGTGTCCAACTGCCAGGTTATATCCCGATGTTCATTATGTTTGCCAAGGGGTTTGTTGTTTTTTTTTTAACATTTCCACCCAAGTGATTCCGGAAGAAAGGTTGGGCATTGAGGGCAACTTCCCATGCTGGAAAGCAGCTGTGAAAGAAAAAAGCACTCAGTTTATTTTTTTTAGTGTCACGAGTTAGAAGGCAAAAGTGTGTCAGGTCACATCTCAGTTCCTTCTCTCCATTTCCAGAGGTTTGAAGGACTGTGTCCAGAAGGAATACATTCAGGGACCAAGAGAAGCCATTCTTAACTGAGTTAAAAGGGTAGGCTCCCTTAGTTCCTGTAAATAATCAGGGGCCTTGCCCTGGCAGAGGTTTTGGCCCACCAGGAATTGAATAATAAATGAGGAAATGGAGTATTGAATACAGTTTTCAACTTCTCAGATTCATAGGAAAGTAATTTATGGATCAATGTAACAGGAATAAGCCTAAAATGGGTTTATCAGTGGGGGCCTCTTGCACAGTATTCAATACTAAAGAACAAAATAACTCTTTCTTTTTTAATTTTGGAAAAGAAAATTACATTGTTATTATGAGGAACATCACATTACACACATAACTTGGAGCTATGCTCTGAAGCTAATAATTTTCTTTAAAAAAAATCATAATAGGGAAATTAACAACAATAGGGAAATTAACAACTTCAGACTTTATTATGGTAAAGATAATTACTGGAATGAAGGGGTTTGCCTGAGTATTTAGATATGGCTACATTAAGTATATGCAAAGCCATACTATATACACACATGGACACTGGCTACGTCTTCTTGTTCCCAAGATGTATGTTTGGACTTGTTCCCAAAAAAGGTGTGGAAAGTGAATGACTGAGTGAAAAGAAAAATTACATAGAAAAACTATATCAAAGTAGGAGGAGTTTCCAAAGAAGAAATTGATTGAAGTAAGTCAGGGTATTGAGAGAGGAGATTTTCATTTGTAGTGTATTGGGGAAGTGAGCACAGCAGTTTGAAATAGGTTTATACAAGTAGAAAAAAGGCAAAACTAGAAATCATTACAAGTTATAAAGCATAGAAAAATGGATGAGAACATCAAGGAATATGCATGGTTGGTAGTTTAAGGAACAGCTCTAGTTTTCTAAATGTTAACACTGTTATAGGCCTATTCTATCTAGATTTTTTAAAAAATGTTGATACAAAAAATTAGAACTGTTTAACAAATAAATTTGTTCTATACTAGAAAGAATGTGTGATGTATTTGTATCATATGATGATGACTAAGTGCCTTCCTGGTCATTACTAAGAAGGATATTGAACAACTTTTCTTAGAGAGAAACATTTTAAATGAAGCAGGTACTAAAGAACTGGAATTTGTGAGTCCTAAGGGAGTTTGCCTGTGTGATCTCAGGAAGCATGAAACCATATTCATTTTTTAATAAAGCTTAAATTATTGCAGAAATTCTGCAAGACATGAAGACTGACTACAAGCATTCAAATTGGACAAGTGAGAACACAGATAATAATAGACTGATTTATCTGACCAATCAAAGATACTAAATACTGACAGAAGATGTAATAAGGAATTTCAAGGTGGGAATATGACAGTAGCAGCTGATGTGGCTTTTGGGGAAAAAAAGTTAAATTTCTTGTTAAATTATAAAGTTGCTCATTAAGGTTATGGTGCCAATATAATATACACGGATAGTTCTCAGTTATTTTTATGGAAAGTCAAGATTATATTCTACGAAGAAAGCTTGCTCTGCATGGGTCAAATATGGGGTGACTGACGTGGCTCAAAAGGATTTATCAATCAGTGGAGATGATTCTAGATGATTGTGCAGAAATCAAGAGCAGGACCAACACTATTCAGGATTTGTAGTAATGATTAGAAAGTCAATATAAAATCTCTATGAATAAAAACTGTGTATAACTCAGAGAGCCTGAAAGAGTTATACATAGGTCTGAGGAGAGTGTGGTCAGAACAGACAGGTTCACTTACCGAAGGCTCTGATGGAGAAGAACGAATGGCTTAGCCTGGGACAGCTGGGAAGGTTAGTGGCAGCTGCATTGGTCTTATTCCAACTTTACAAATGCCTGAGAGCTCATAAGCAGTCATCACTGCATTTTTAAGGCAAACAATGAGACTTTAACTTAAAATTCTGGGCTGTAAACAGTGTTGATTCAAGAGGTGATGGATGAGTAGCTCAGGCAGCCAGGGTGGGGGCACCATGGTCAGGTAGGAGTGGCCTGGTTGTGCTCTGATTTACACCTCCTAAATGGGACCATTCAGATACAGCCAAATACAAGGTCACATCCATGGGAATAAATAGTAAGGTGTCTCTGAATGAAGCTGGGCTGAATAGTAAACAAGTGATCCAATACAAACTTCTTGTATCACGCTGTAACTGTAAGATCTAATATCTTTTGGGTGTATCGTGAGCTAGCAAGCTGTGGAAGAACGTAACATCAGGACCAACAGTAGCTTTAATGCCTTGTTCTATAATTCCGGTGTCCTCGTTAAAAGATTTTAAGAAATTGAAAGTGGGCAGAAACAGAGGACCACTCTGAAGAGCAACTGTTTTTTTGCTGATCCATTTGTTGCACTTGAACACTGTTTTGCAACATACCCTATGAATCATGTCTCGGATGCCGCTGCTCAGGTCTCGCATCCTGCCACAGATACCTTAGAAGCAGTAGCCCTGTTCTTGTGCCTGAACCACAAACCTGACCCTGTGTAGGTCAGCAGTTAAAATTCTGTGACTCTTCCTCGTACATAATATGCATAAGAATCCTTTCAGCAGAAATGTCATCTCTTTTCTTTCAACCCTGTATCATCATCTTAAATTTCACAGTGCTGAAAAGACCCTACTCTTCCAAGCAAAGCTTCCTTTTAAGAATTCTTTGCAAGTGCATAGTTGTGCAAAAGCTGTATGTGTTTTGAATTCCTGCATGCCTCTCTGGAAATGCTGCACTTTATCTCAATATTTAGGCCTCGTCATCAGAGACTTTTCAAAGCACTGCTGAAGCTACTGGATGCAGATAATATGTCTGGGTCATTTGCTCATCCAACAGTGAAAATTTCCCTTTTTCTGAGAGGGGAACTCTGAGACTTCTGAATAAAGCTAGTTGTTCCTTTGCAATGTGTATTTCTATTTTTACATTTATTGTTGCTCCTGTTGTCTGTATTTGTAACCTTTTTAGTAAGATGTTGAGTACTTTTTCTCCAGCAGACTTCATATTGCTAACTTTTGCTCCCATGTATTCTTTTTTTCTCCCCCATAAGATTTTCAGTACTTTATTTGTAACTCAGACTGCAACAGGCTTCTCTTAGACTCATACGGTTGGTGGTCTTTTAAGAAAAGATAGATAGAGAGGGAGAAAGCATGAGATCCACGTCATAACCTTGTTTCCAAGAAGCTTTGAAAGTTCAGTAGAAATCCAGAAAAAACTAGCTGATTTTTCTATTATGAATCTACCTAACCATCTAAAAATTCCCTAACCATATGGGACCTGTTAAATCCATTTCCAGTTTGTGTAAGTAAGAACTACATAGGTGGATTTGGAGCGAAAAGGGAGAAAGACCGAAAGGGGAGGAGAAGGGATGTTGTCAGAACCAGAGCAAGACAACAGCACATGGATGCGGCCAGATAGACACATCCATTCACACTCTGTAGAGTCTCACTAGGTTGATACTTTAATTACAGCAGTCATCTGGGATGACTGGACTGGACCCATGCAAATTTAGGATCAGGTTCTTGGACAAAAGCTGGTGAAGGTAACAATGCTTCTGTATGTCATAAGATGTAATAAATGTAAAAAAAAAAAAAAAGTCAGAAACCTGAAAAAATGATCTGGTAAAAAGGAGGAAGATGAGTTTTCTGAAGGAAGTGTACTAAACAACAACTCAAATACAGGCTTATGTTTTCATTTTTAAAAGTTATGAGTCACTTCAGTGTTCGTGACAATGATGGCCTTTAAAATGCAAATAATTTGAGACTTGCACAGAGCAAGTATGATTGGGGTACAAGTTGCAACTAGGTAATATGAATAGCAGGCAGATTGGTAGCACATCCAACTAGCAGAGAGATTACTTTACTAATTATCTAAGTTGGCTCTAGTATCTTCCATTTTGCATATGAAGCTAACAAAGCAGAAGTGAGAACCTGACACCCAGGCTCTGTAATCTGTGGATGAGCTCTGCAATAACAGAGGGTGGGCATTTAGGGAGAGAAATGTGCACTGTCCTCACATCGTATCTCTTCTCTAGCCAATAGTGAAACTTAGTAGACCAAACACAAAATTGGATTTTTTGCTCTTATTGCCACCTAGAAATAGCAACATAAATTATTTTGGGATGGGTGTGCTTCAATAGCCTCTGCTACAAGCTGACATGGATGAGCATTAGTCCAATGTACCAATCTACTACCAGGCTGTCTTGCAGAGACTGAGTATGGACAGCCTCAAAGCAGAGCTCTTAAGTCACAGACTTTCTGTGACTGATGGGTAAAGGCATTAGTGGCATGTGGGGATTATCAGCGGATGTGCAGGAGGAAGAAGGTTGGGAATGGCGAGCGTGCGAGTAAGGCCTGCAGCAGTGAGGTGCGAAGGGGATATGGCAGCTTTCACACCCCAGCGTGTTGAAATGTAGTATGAATGCAGTTACACATGCTGCAGGGCCCTAACGCCCCTACTGTGCTGTGCCAACAGGACTAGGACTAGTCCCAAATAAACAGGACTAATAAATAAATAGTCCTAAATAAATACGACTAAGAGCACACTCGGACATTGCTACCAAAGACAGTGTAACTGCACACCATTTCATCAGTCATCACTACAGCTTGTCACTATGTAGAAATTACTGAATAGTTATTAAATATTAACTCACAATTGTCTAAACTAATTAACATGCAGGATTTATTCATGAGGTTTAAAATTTTCATTAGTGATGGAAGCTGAGAAAATAATCATGAGAGAATCTATAAGAATATATCTCAGTTCTACCTGTTTATTTGTGCTCAATACCGACTAAAACAGTATGGCAAGAAAAGAATTCTTTACATTTTCTGAAATCTTCTGCATAAAAAATCTTGTGAATATATACTTTCTGGAGATTTCAGAAATTATTTGGAAATTATAAGGTCTAATGGAGAAGTTATATATGTAAAAGTAAAAATTTCAGAAGATTAGTATTATATTACCAAATTAGGAGCTACCTTTAACATAAATACCTGTAAGAGGTTCAATAAACATGCAGGGAAAGGAATAACTTATCTTTACAGTGTTTTCTTGTACGTAATTTGAAAACACTGCTCCACCATGTAGGCAGAAGTAACAGTTGTAGTATTTGAAGTTTGTAATGGTAATGCTTAGCAGAAATTTTGTCCTGCTTCAGTATTTCATAACAAAATTGCTAGGTTGCAAGGTGGAAGGTGGATGGTCACCACAGGAAAGCAAGTTCAGTGGTGGAATATCAAAAAAGATGTTTTTACACAGTAGGTATCAATTGTGTTATGGCAACATGGTATTTTGTAAATAAAAGCCTGAACTAGAATGATATACATTTCATTAGTTCCCTATTCTACCTTTTTGTGTTTTCTTTGACTACAGGTGTTTTGAGTTAAGGGCTGTATCTACACCTATTTTTTTATAAAACATTGAATCATGAAGCCCCAAACCCCAGTATGGATCTTTGTGTGTTATCATTTTCCAACTGAAAAACAAAGATAATGACAATCATTTTAAAAGCACCTTCTGGCCATGTTCCAACTATCAATAAACATCGCCTTAACAAATAATATAAATTGATGAAGGTCCTCTGTGTGCGAACCTCTGTGGGGCCACAGACCAGCAGTACCTTTAGTGGAAACTTCTCTGCAGGTAGGCAGAGGCCTGGAGATGGAGTGGGAGGTCATATGTAGCAGTTGCTCAGTAAGAGGAGGTAGGTCAAAAGCTGTGACAACCCCCAGGGATGAGACCAGAGCTGCAGGGGTTCCAGATCTCTGTGTAATTGGCAGGTGCAGCCTACATGTAGTTTGGATTTGACCAAAATGGGTTAAGCTAACTATGTTTAGAAAGCTGTAATGCAGTGTTTGAGGGAAACCGATTCTGCAAATGGCCAAATGTGTAATCAGGACACTGTTCAACAAAAGAGTTGAGGTTGGACTTGCACAAGTGAAGATTTTTATGTGATTCATTTGTTTTTCATATTTTTTCATATTTCAATTCATATTCAAATTGTTATTTTTAATTCACACAATTCTAGTGACATATTGACATATAGTGACTGCAAATGACATAAATTATGGTCTATTTATGGTACCTGAAATTCATTGGCCAGGTGACGATGGGGAAGTGCAGGAAAAGCCAGATCCCTTTTAAAAGAAATCATCATTGTTATTGATAGATTCCTTGTTTTGCAGGGGGAAAAAAAAAAACCCAAACAAACAACAAAACAGAAAAAATTTAGGCTTTGCTGAGCAGAAACATTTGACATCATTTTCAATCGGTTCTATAAGAACTGCTGAATTTTGAGTGTAAAATCAAGCAAAAGTAAGGCTAGGAAGGAACATACCCATGCTGCTCTTAAGCGCAATCAAACAAGATTTAAATAAGGATCTTCAGTTGACTAACAATTTTGACTACTGGTGGGTATTTTTTATTTTCTCCAGGTGTATTAAATGTACCTAATGTAGTTTTTGGTTTCACAGACAGATAGGGAAAGAGAATTAGTTGATTTCTTTTTGTTGTTCTAACTGATTCCTGTGAGACACTGAGCACTGTCTCCCATTAGATGACAGATTACAGTCAACACTGACAGGTCTTTGGGATTGGTCAGAATCCTGTCTCTAACACAATGCTCAAGGATCAGTAGAGCACGCTGCTGACTATGAGAGATTGTCCAAATATGAAAAGTGAAGCTTCATGAGAAAGAGAATAAAAACACAGCATGTCATGCAGGGTTCATACTTGAGTTGTCATTCACAGGCTTCAGCTCAGTCTGGTCAAGCACCATCAGTGCCAGACAGTCTTGAGACCCATCACAAAACAAGCATAAATTCCTTGCAGGTAGGTGCTGTTCATACTGACTGAGACATTTCAGTAGCCATAAACTTGGATCTTTGGGTCCACCACTGGCTCAGGATGCTATGGAAACTGTGTGGGGCCATGATCTAGGGAGTCCAGTAGTGGAGGGTAAGCTAGATAAACAGCTAACCTCCCACTTATTTGGTGAACATAATATATAAACAGCAGCAGGAGGTGTCAGATGCATTCTTCACATTCTTGCAGCAGCGCATGGAAAATTTGTGGGCCTGATCTGTTCCTTGCTTCCGTTTGTTGCCTGTTAGACTTTTGGGGTTTTCTCATTTTTACTAGCCTTCATAGGTGTTTGAGGCTCACTGATTTAAAGACATTTTATAGTATTTCAAATAGGTGGTACCATAGCTATACAATTTAATGCACATGTATGGGGACAACAAAATTGCCAGCTGCCAATAGATCCCCTGACACTGCCAGCCTAGACCCCTGATAATCTAAAAATCTCACAGTCCTTTGCAGGCATGAGGGAATTCTAGGGCAACTAGAGATAAAGGAAAACAAGACTAATTCCAGTCAGTAAAGCTGGAGTCTTGATTCCTTCCTGCTTTCCTCTGTGCTTCTCACTTCTGATAATCCCAAATCATTGGGATTATGATTTATGCTTTCCTGTTACCTTTTATGTATCACATGGATCAGCACTAAATCCCTTCCCTGACCTTCTCACCTAGGAAACCATGGATCCCATAATGTTCATCTCCCTCCTTCACTCATTAAACTGAGTTGAACTGAGTTTTGGCTTCTGTTATTATGCAGTGACCTTTAAAGATCATGATTCCTGGTTTCACTGAAATTACTTTGTCATGGACTCATTGGGGTAAAAATTTTTCTATAATTTGAAATTCCAAATTATCCTTACCTTTGACTTCTCAGTCTGTCCTTTGGTTGGCTTCAGTAATTGTGATAAAATAAGGAAATGACAGATTACTAATAGACCTGAAATGCTTAAGATGGAAACAGATTCAAAGCACTGTAACTGGATAGTTCATTCTTAGAATCTGAAATTTAAGTTTTATATTATTATATGCCTACATTTAAAGGAAAACCTGCTCTGGTTATTTTAGGTATTCATTAGGCCTTTCAAGCCCTGGTGGTGGTTTGGAATGTCTCCTTCATTCAAGCACAACTTCCCTTGAATGGTTCTTACTCTAATACTGGTTAGTGTCTGGCCAAGTACCTGAATTTATCTCAGAGACAGTAATTTTGATACCTATGCTTTATTTCTTACCTTCTCTGTACAGTCTGAGAAAGCTGAAAGTGAAGATATTTTCTCAGCCAAGGTACAGTTGCATTCAGCACGAGATGGCTTGTTAGCATGCTTCTTATATAATTCAAGAATCTGTAGAAAGACACGAAAACTAATTCTAGCTCAGGTTCTTTACTAAGAATTTAAAGAAGAAGTTCTTAGCAAACCAGTGTAACTATTCCTACATGGTGTAGGTGATTTCAAAATATGATTTGCTACAAGTCAGATACCAGGCCAAAATTTTTATTTCATTTCTAATTAGGAAAAATATTGAAATCTTAGGATTTTTCACAAAACCTGATATTAAAAAGTTTTTCAGATTTACAAAATGCTTTTCTTAAGATTTAAATATTTCATCTGTACTTTAGTGTTTCAACTAGTATTACTATACCCCAAAATTCTGACCTTTTAAAATTTCAGTAATTTTCTGTCAAGATGTTGACGGTATTCTTTGTTCTGATGAAACAGGATTTTCCAGTAGAAAACTGTGCCATTAGGGAAGAAAAATGAACTATATTTGGAATTCCTAAAATACTCTTTGGAAACCAAAAAGACCAACACTGGATGGACCCAACTTCCCTGCCCAAGCCAAGGAGAAGGGAAGGCAAGGCGAAAGATGAACCCCAATGCCATGTTCCAAATTTTCATTGCTGGAGGGAATACTTCTACTTGCATGGGACTTTCCCTTTGGTAGCACAGCAGCAGGAGTGAAGGCAGGTGCGTACTGGGGCCAAGGGCATAAGCAGCAAGTCCTGAGCCTACTGGTACAAAGGGAGCTCTTTGGGGAGGATGGTCTGGGGAAGCTCCTCTGCTGCCCCCATGATTTTCTGGCCTGAGCAGCTGTCTTCTGTACTTAGCCCTAAAGCCAGCCCCGCCTGAATGGCCCAGCTGCTGACGTGAGATTCTTTAGTCAGCCCCAGCTTATCTCATCACCGAAAGTTTTATTTCTTCAGACTCACAATATGGTGACAAGCCATCTAAAGGGCCTTTCCCTTTTCTGGGACAAGCAGAAAGTGAACCCATGCTTTAGTTGTTTCAAAGTGTATATAAAGAAGAGATCTGTAAAGTTCAGAAGCCTTTTATAGTGTAGGCAAAAGCCAGGAACATAGAGGGGCAGGCATGAGTTAAAAAAACCCCGTGAGTACATTCCACGTGACATCTTCACAGAAGAACCACAAAACTTTGACTACTTCTTGGTATGGTGTCAACTCTGTTCTAACTTTTTAGTTTTTTTAACACAAAAAATAAAGATCTATCTGTTTAAAAGTCTCTATTTGAAAATGTTGATTAAAAAGCTGTATTTTTCCCATATGTCTTACAATTTCAGAATTATTATCATTGGCATTCTATGCTAGTTGTTTTAACAACAGTATTTTGGGAGGGAAAGAGCAAGATTCATAGATATCCTCTCCTGTCTTTCTATTTTAACTCATGACATCTTATCAGTACCTCTGCCCGTGGTGATGACAATAGATTTGAAGTGGAAACTCTGGTACAGGTGGTTTCCTCATTAAGGACTACGGTTTAAATGTTTACATTGAAGTTACCTGATTTTATGTTTCAATTCCTGTCCTGTCTCACTGTCTATCCTCTCTGTTAATGTAGTATTCATAACTTTGCACCATGTCATCCTTCAGAGCATGATATAAAAAAAAGCGTCCTCCAACAGTGAGTAATCAAAAGGTCTTACTAGAAAGAAAGTAGGCTGCACTAAGCACACCACTGAACTGTCCTGTCTGTACAGTTTGCTTTTCAAAATACTGATTATTAAACTACGTTGTAGAAAAACAATGAACGCTTTGTATGCAAAAAATGATGGCAAAATAATTCATTTTAAGGTATGTTCAGTAACCATGAAATTATTAAAGAAGACTTACTTTTGAATCCTTATGGTAATTTCTCATTCTTAGTGTACCGGGATCTGCATTATAAATGTTTTCACCAAGTGGAATACCTGTTCTCTCCAGATACCAGTCTGTAGTTTACCTGCATATAAATGCACCATGAGACAGAGGCATGTTGATTAAGTATACTTTTATTGTGCACAAAGAATGATAAAACGTTATTCTTTGTGTCAGAATAGTACAACAGAAGAAATGGTATGGTATTAAACTCCAAAGCATACAAAACAAAGCAAATAATTAATCTATATCAAATATTTCAGCTTCCAGGGAAGCCAAAGGAAATCCTTTCATTTTTAGCCATCACATCAGCAGGGACAAGTGAGCCAACAGGTGCTTGCTGCTCATATGGATTATGTAATTTAATATATGGCCATAATTTCTTGGCTGCTTCCTTCAGACTCAGGATTTTCAGGTGATCTCTAACCTCTACCTGACACTGCTCAGAAACCATGTTGAGAAGACATCAGATGCTTTCAGTCCCCTGTGACTGAACCCTAGAGATCTTTAGAGTATATGTTACTTTTACAGGCTTGTCTTAATTTTAAATCAAAGAGATTAAGCGTATATGTCTTATTTAGGCAATGAAATTAGAAATAAGGATTTAATATGAGATACAAGTTCTGTTAATCAGATTTTTAAACACAGGACAAATTATCCAGTTGTGTAATACTTCAAACTCAAGACCATGCATTTCAGAAAATGCAACAAAAACTTGTTAGCAAAAGCAACCTTAGGCCTTTTAAACAGGAGATGTTTATGGAATGACAATTAAATGGTGCTTTTCTAATAGTAGTACAGCAAATGGTATCATAATTGGGAACTGTGCTGTTTCTTGCCTCCAGCTATCTCAGTTCAGATCTTTCATAGCAAAGGAACTTAGGGATCCTGAGGGAAATTTCTTTTTATTTTTTTCAAAATACTGTACTGAAAATAAAAGCCCTGGGAGGTCATGGGGTTACATGGAAAGCAGCAGTTTAATTTATTCAACCTAAATAGCAAAAGGCATATTTTAGCACACATTAAAATTAGACTCATTTTATGCACTTTTTCAGTCTGATTTTGCACATCAATTTATTTCTGCACTATGTGTTCTCACTATAGAAATTGGTAGGCTGCTGTTGACAACTTCTTTAGATAAACATGCATGTAATTATACACATGCTCCCGGTTCTTTTGCAAAAATGAATGCACAAGGTAGGAAGCCCTTCCCTCTCTATACCAATTCCTATGCACCACCTAATGGCTGCTCAGCTTTCTTACCAGCAGGTCTTTTAGGTGAGGAAAACCTGTTTCATCTTTTGGATCTTTCTGTATGCACAGTTCAGCAGTCCTTGGAACTGGAGAAATGTAATGTATTGATTTCCCACATACGCTGCCATTCTTCAGTGTTATAATATATTCTACTGTATCACAAATACATGATGCTTTTGGAATAATCACAACTATTGTAGATTTACCCTATAGGTAGTTATGTTGTGGAAAAAAAATT
The DNA here is from genome assembly GCA_025769975.1 of Gallinago jamesoni. Taxonomy (NCBI): domain Eukaryota; kingdom Metazoa; phylum Chordata; class Aves; order Charadriiformes; family Scolopacidae; genus Gallinago; species Gallinago jamesoni. The sequence goes on from JAOQGH010000040.1 coordinate 5,374,505, forward strand.
AGTACTCCGAAAACAAAGATAGCCATTTAAAATAATGTAATAAATACCACGTTTGCACTGGCAGATATGCCTGTATTGCAAAGTTTGCTCCTCCTGCCTACTAACCCAGTGCAAGAGTATAAAGGGACTGGTTTGAATTTCTTTATCATGGTGCTACTCATTTCAAAACTGGCTTTCTGCTTTTATAATGCTCCTGCAGTAATAATCAGAAGATCATTTAATTGATCCCTCTTTTTGTTAGGAATGGCCTTATAACAGATTGTGCTTAGCCGGGTGTCTGAAGAATTCATAATTTTACTTTTAATGCAACAAAGCCTGAATTTAGTTTTCAGTGTGTGTCAATGCCATACTTTTACCAGAGTACTTGGGTGAAGCAGTTGTCAATTATGAATTGGTAAACTGATAACAGAAATTACGTGGACAAGTATGGTACAAGCAGATCACTGCCACACATGATTTGTGCTGAGGTTATTTATGGGCTTGTGTATTTTTAGCTAGTGGCAATGCCTGCCACTGTAGAGGACTGGTAGATACAAACGGAAATAATACTTTGAAAAGGGTGTTATTTTTATACTGAACTTCTCAGATTGCTCAACTGATGTTGCCTCAGCATGGCACTGAACACAGTCAAAGAAACAGTGTTTGTCACAAGACTCCAAAAACTGCCACACTGGTCAAACCAGAGGTCCATCTATTTTAGCATTCTGTACAGTGACCAGTTTTGACTGTTCAGAGAAAGAATATAAGAAACAGGATAACACAAAATAGTCTTTTTTTCTGACAATCAGTTGTTAAAGAATTTTGGACCACTGAATTCAATAGCAGCCAATAAACATATCCTTCCTTTTCAAACTTATCTATACTTCTGATTTCCAAAGCATCCTATAGCAATGAGTTCAGCAATTCAATTAAGCAACATGTAAAAAAAGAAGTGTTTCCTTTAATTTGTTTCAGATGACTAGCTTCTGAGAAACAATAAATCACCTTTACACCACTGATTTTATGTCCTATCAACATTTAATCATCTCTTTTCCATGAAGGAATGTCCTATTCACTTTCCTATACATACATACAACCTATTAATTGTTTCTGATCACCACTGTTTACCTTCTTTGTGTCTTATACAGTGCTACTACATTAGTCTTTGAGATGAATGACCAGAATTGCATGCAGTTGAGATTTTATATTGGTACAATAGCATTGTGATGTTCTCCTGTTTTGTTCTCTACTCACTTAATAAGAAAATAATAATAATATTAATTTTGTCCCTCATATTTTTTTCTACTAGTTCTATTTTACAATAATTTCAGTCAGTTTGCCACCCATGAAAGTCAGACTTTGTGTACTGTAGTTCCTCAGATCCCCCCTGAAGTAGATCTTTAAAACTGGTGGCATGTCTGTCATCTTCTGCTCTCCCGACTGATTGAAATGATAAGTTACACATCACAATTTTCAAGTGAGGAATTCCATGTTTAAAATTCTTGAATGACCATTCTATGCCCTGGCAGTTACTTAATATTTCTTTAATGATTTTTTTCTACAGCCTTTTTTTAATGACATGTCAGTGTGAGAGAGTTCAGATTATTTTCTAGTTCTTGAAATCTTCCATTACCCATCTAAGATTTCCCTACTATGTCAAGGCAGTTCCATTCCATCAGAAGACATTCTCACCCAATGGCTATAGTTTGATTTCCTTCAATCTTTCTCAACTACATCTCATGCGCTATTTATTATTAAATGCACACCTTTATGGAATCAAATCGGAAAGAACTCCAAATTGAGGAAGTTCGGAAAGGAACTGGCTGTTTAGAGGATGATATGACAGAATTGCAAAAAATAATAATAAAGAAATGAGACTGAACAAAAAAAAAAAAGAAGAGGAATACTCCAACATGAAATCTCATACATCATAAATTTTTTTAATAATGTTCATTATATAGAGGAATGCTTTTTTGACATATATTAATGCTCTATCCAAAGATATTGGATAGAAAAAATGATCAGGAAATGTCAGTAAAAATGTACATAATTATTTTCCACACTATATAAATAAATCATTACTTTTTTGGACTCAAGATAACTCCCTCATTTACCAGAACTATTCAGAATGAAATAATACTGTATTTGAATTACATTTCAGAATAAAAGACTAGTGGAATAACGGGTATTGCTTAAATGAATTGTCTGCCCTTACTGGCCTGTAATGTTTGCTGCAAACAGAGAATTCCAGCGTGTAACTATCCATTTCATCCCAGTCCTCTTTTGCATTCACTTCCAGTAGTGATGGATTGCTAACAACAAGGTTTATTAATCGCATTTGAAACATTGGATGGGCTGTGAAATTGAGCAAGGAAGTGAAGACACATATTCCGTACTCTGTTCTCTGTAGTTGAAGAAAATCCCAAGGAAAGAAAAAAATATCAATCCAACCTGTAGAACTTACTTGCATTCAAAGCTATGTGAATGGAATAAAGAAAATTTCTTCATCACAACTCTATGTGTACTCCCTCCACAATACCAGTAATTGCTTCTTTACCAGTTTAGCCAACTGGCTAACTAGTCCTTTATTGTACTGTAGCCAAGGACAATGAAAGTAACTGTGGAAGCATATTTGATTTTTTTGTCTGTAGCCTTTCCATGTCTACTTATTTCACACTTTAAAATCTGTACAAAGTGTTGATTTAAAAATTTTCTTTCTGACTTCCACAGCTTTGAGCTCTCCAGCCCTTGGGTTTGATTCTTTCTTACAAGCTGGCTCCCTCCCTCTTTTTGTTGTTTCTTTTTTAACACACACACCACACACACTCCCACATACTTCTTTTTAAGTTTATCCATGTTAGTGCATGAAAGAAAATACATTCAAGTATAAAGGAAGTTCTCTTCACAGTTGGTTTTCTTTGCTTTGATCTCAGTGAGGACTTGGGCACTTGAAGTAGGATTTATCTGACTTTCAAGCACTGAAAGCTGAGCCTGAAGCCAGAGTTTGCCTTTCTGTTTGGCCTTCAAATTCCCAGTGTTCACAGAATCCCAGAGTAGTTGAGGTTGGAAGGGACTTTTGGAGACTGCCTAGTCTAAATCCCCTGCACAAAACACACCCACTAAAAGGGGCTGTTCTGGATCTTGTCCAGTCTGTTTTTCAGTATTTCCAAGGATGGAGAGTCCATAGGTAGTGTTTTACCACCCTCATAGTAAATATTTTTTCTCATGTTTAAATGGAATTTCCGGTTTTTCCTTTTGTGACCACTACCTTTGTTGTTGTGTTCTTTCTACACTGCTTCTGAGCATTACCAGGCTGCTCTGCCCTGTGCAAGTAACCACTAAACCCTCACAGAAGTTAGTAGGGATACAAATGTAAGTGGAGTGGCACATCAATTTCCTAAGTAGTTCTGTGAGGTTGGCACATTGAGTCAGGTTACAAGTGCCCCTCTTCAGTTTTCAAATGTATGTGTAGCTACTTTAGTTTTCCAAAACCAGCTGTTGCTAGGCATGCTGACCATTGGCAGTACAGTCTACTAGTCAGAGCACTCACCCAGAAAGTACAAGCTCGGTGTTCGACTTCCTCCACAGCGAGGTGAGCACATTGCTGTCTCCATCTTTTCTATTGCTGAAACACTTGCTGTTAGCCATGTACTCAGGGAAATTAAGCCAGAAATACAGCATGCATGGGAGAGCGTGATGGTTTAGCATGATAGCACTGCAGGGGAAAAAGACAGTCCTAAGTTCCTGGCTGATGACTGGAACTGGTTTTCATTTCTTACTTCATTGACTAATAACAATACGCCTAAGATTAGAGCCCAGACTTCAACTATTAAGCTGCAAAGTCATTGTGCTGTGAGCAAGAACCCAGAATGAAGAGCTTATATGCAGAAGACGGATTCATTTGATAGCTACAGGAGGGAAAAATTCAGGCCACAGCAATCAGAGCAAGATTGTCAGTGCATCTGCAGAGTACACAAGCACCAGTGGCAGCAGCACAGTTGCTCGTTTTTCCTTGGCAGAAACATCAGATGGGTACCTTTGAAACTAGTAATTGGGCCTGAAACCAAGAAGTCAGCTATTGAGATTTTAGCATTCCTGAAGGGTGTGTGTACTTTTTCCACAAGAGAATAGTCTTATGGAACTATGTAGGCACATTGGTAAGTCACCTATTCCCTGCATGATCAACTATAAATCCTGGTTACTGATACCTCTGATTACTCTCTGATATCAGCACGGTGCATGTCTGTGTAGGATAAAGTAGTGTGGTGTCAAGAAAATTGACACCTGAAAATTTTCACTGTAAAGAAATTCTTTACAGTGAGGGTGGTGAGGTACTGAACAGGTTGCCCAGGGAAGTCATGGAAGCCCCGTCCCTGGAAGTGTGCAAGGCCAGGCTGGATGGGGCTTTGAGGAACCTGCTCTAGTGGGAAGTGTCCCTGCCCATGGCAGGGGGTTTGGAACTAGATGATCTTTAAGGTCCCTTCCAACCTGAACCATTCTATGATTCTATGAAGAATATCTTGAATTCCTTCCTGCCTCCCCAGATAGGTTGGGTGTAGCACATATCATATCAGGCGCACAGGACAGGACTCGGTCTCCTCTCCACAGGCGAGAGCTGGGATTTTCAAATGTGCGTTGGGGATCTAAGAGCATAACCTATCTAATTTCCCAAATGGACCTGCATTCATAAATGCTGTAATCTCTATGAAATGTCTTTGAAGTGATTCATCCTCTTTATCTAGACACTATTTTTCTTAGTGATTTGAACACCAGTGATGACACTACTATATGCTTATATTTTCAACAAATGTCCAGTCAGGGTAAATTTCAACTTCAACTACTCAACACCAGTTATTGCAGAATTATCCTTCTCAAATCTGAGTGAGAGATGTTTATCTTAGTGATTACATTAATCTCCTCCTAAACAATGTTACCATGCAAACTTTTACCAGTAGAAATAATTTGCTTTACAGGACAAATCTCACCAAAATCCATACTATTTTTCACACAATTAAAATAACTCCACATACATTCATTTCATATACAAGTGGGCACATCATTAAGAACCATAGAAAATCAGTAAAAAAATGTAAAGATGTTCTAAACCTCCTTACTATTAACATTTTCCTTTCTGAATTTTACTTTCATAAAAGTCTACATACAGTTTACATTTGCTGAGATTATCAGGCTGTGCCAAGTCACACAAACTAGCTAATGGCCACTTCAGGTATTGCACACAAAATATATGCTTAAAAAAGGACTAAATATTAAGTCTCTTACCTGTATGTTGAAGGACTTCTGTGAATCTGGAAGTGTAGCTTGTGTCTGGTTCCAAGTATTTAATACTATTTTTTGCTATATTATTATAGTCTTGCGTTAAATATCTGCATCCTTCTAACTTCAAATCCCGTTTTTTTTCCCCATTTATAGTACTGAAGTGATGGACGAACCATTGCTTGGATAGAAAGCTGTTGTCAAAAGGCACCTTGTCAGAACGGTGGGCTCTCCTATAGCGGTTTTACTGTCCAGAATTCTTGTGATTATGAAGCTACTCCTCTCTGGAATCACTACTGTCATTTCCACATCGATGCTTCTATATCCATTTTCACCTAAGGAAAGCAAAGCAAAGAGTTAAAATCTGCTTACTAATTTTTTGCATTTCTGTAGCCAAATTAGGACCTTAATTTTGAAAACTTCCTTATCTTTGCTATTTGAAAGACCACAAAACAATACAATCTGCCTGGTAGCTTCAGTTAAAAATGTTCATAAACAAGCTTAAAATTCCTCATTGATTAACAAATTCATGTTAACTACAGCAATCTCACCATTAGGGGTAGAATCCATGGCATGGTCAGCACTTCCATTTTAACATGATGTATTAAGTTATGTGATTATAGCATATATCCCATAAAAACTTGCTGCTAAGAGAACCCTGCAGAATCACCTTACACATACTTGTAACAAAATTTAAGAATAATGTAGCTGCTTTTTGTCTTAGAAAATTGATCCAGTTTGATCTTTTAAAACAAATAATCTTGAAATAGCACTGTATAAAATTTAACTAAAGATTATTATTTTTTTAATTAGCCAAAGTTTAGGAATTGGAGATATACACTCCATGAAAGGAAAGGACAATTCAGGCTTAGAGTATACTTGGAGAGATCTTGATTGTAGCTTCCCTTTCTGGGAAGAAAGAATCAGTATGTGAACAGCTCCAATCTCAGAAGGTTTTTGCTGATCAGCCTCTCCTTGTCCACATTTCAAATTACCTTTCTTAGCTCTTCACAGCCCACCTAGCTTTACATGTCTTTTTCAATTTTCATTGTGCATTTTCTGGATACTATTGGAATGTGACGTTAAATTCTAATAATCTCCAGAATAACATACAACAGTGACTTATGGAAAAGCTATTGTGGCACCGTGCATTCCATAAAGACTTGAAATTTGGCAGAAAGACTACCTTTGCATGAAGGATGGGCTTTTTGCAGTCCAATGAGAATCCAACAAATGTCAGCCTTTCTGAAATGACAACTTCTCATATACTCAGAAAAAATTTCACAATTTCAACAGCTAAAAACCACTGAAGAATCTGTAATCACTGACAATGTTGGCTCAGAAATGCAATGAACTTTGCTGTATGGGTATTTTTCTAGATTGTGGTATGTCCTGCACTTCCTTTACTGGCACAGGCAGCACAGAAGGCAGAACTACAGTTTGTTGTGAAAAAGGCACTAAAGCACAGTGGAGAGCAGTACCAGAATTCTGAGTTAATTTTGTTGCTGCAGCTCTGTTACTGTGCCTGTAGTAGTTTAGAAACACAAGCAGGCTATTTTTATGGAAAGTGTGTATTTCATTAGCCCAAATGATACAGCTGAAGAAAATGGGCTTTGGGGACCACAAGCCCTTTTTAAGGTGACTTTATTACCTCTGATTACAAATTCTGCCTCAGTTAATATCACCAGTACTCATGAATACCCACTATGAAGATTAGCAACATATTATTTCCCAAGTTAAAAATGGAACTGCCTCTTCTGTACATAGAATGATCATTTCTATATATGGAATGGTCTGTCAAGAAAACGACTATGCAACATGGCAAATTTGAAAGAAAACGCATTTCAAAGGAAACATATATCTACAACCTCTGTTGCTTTGTTCCCTTCATGCATCATTTGACATTCCTAAAGTCTACTCTAGAGTATTCACATAAACACCCAGGAGTTCCCCTCAAAGCTAGAGGGGAGGCTCATGCAGACAAACAACCTGCAGAGTAACCTACACTTGAAACTGTACAGCTAAGCACGCTTCTCAGATAATACAGTATTCCATGGGGGGGACATGGGGGACATCTCCAAGCAGTCAGCTAGGCAGGTTTAGGATTATACTGTCCCTGCAACCTGCTGTTCTATAGTGCTTTACAAATGATTGGCACAAAAATGGTAAGATCCATGTCTAAAAATACATCTTATTACAGGTTTTAAGCATCCAAACTAAATTGCTTCCACTATCCAATGTCAAAGTTCCTTTTATATGCACACAAACACTGTTTTTACATAACATTCTAGCAGCTGAATCAGAAGCAAACTTCCTTTAAATGGACACTCCTAAACAGAACAAGACTATGCTGAGTAATAAATGTAAAATTTCTCCACAACCACAAACGAATCATCAAAATCTCTGTAATTCCAGGTATATAGATAGAGAACACAATATTATTCATACAGTGACCCAGATGCCATAATGCAAGTAACATTGATAAAATCAAACAGCCAGTACTGACCAAATAAACCGAGACAATAAGAATATACAAACATTTAGTTACCATTTGGTACAATCATTTAAGTGCTGATCTTCAGCCTTGATTCTTAAAGGTGACTTACAAAATAACTTTAGAAGCAGCATCTGGGAGCTCATATTCATTACTCTACTCGATATAGCAAATTGAAGATATAGTTTTGATAAAGCATTATAGTTTTTCCCACAAGTTACTTTTGCTCTTCTGATGAACCTTTTGTTCCACCAGTACAAACCACTCTGCCCTCTTTTCTTTTTTTTTTTTCTTAAATTCTTCTAATCATTTAACAAATTTAGTTAAAATTAGAACAGTTGATCTCAGGTTATACTTCACTTAAAATAGTATTGCTTTTGTTTCACATTCAAAGAAGGTCTACGTGTTCTAAAATAAATAAATAAATTCTATTTATTTACCTTTTTTCCCTCCCCAATCCTATTAACTTGTATAATCTCCCTACCAGATTTGCCAAGCTAAATCATTGCAAAATTAAAATTTACCACCATCCAGTTGCAAACACAGTTTTTTTGTCATATTGAACCACTTTGTTTCCTCTTCCTCATAGGCAAATCTAGTGCAGCTAACACCTACAAAATAAAAAATAAAAACAAAAAAACCCTGAACAACTGACATTGACATGAAAGAGAGATTTATTGATTTATTTTAAAAATCTCTCCTCTACTGTTAAACCTGTTTAGGAAATATATTTTTTTGCACAGAACAGATATAGAACTCCCTATTAAGGTAAAAACGCTATTAGCACGAAAAGGACAAATCACAATGATATCTGGAAATTCTGAGATTTCTAATGTTTCAGTAACTTATAGAACTGCTGTCTATCTGAGACCCAAGTAAAGACAGGTTGAGACCACTGGAATAAAAATGAAGCTCATTTCAAACTTCTGTGTCTTATCTGTTGCTGTTACTGTGCGTAACCTCTACAAAGAAATATGCAGGTTTACTTCTTTTACCCAGATTTATCAACATGAGTCATTTTGACATAAAACCATCAGTTGGCTTCAGATTTATTTTGCAACTAGAATAACAAATGATGTCAAGCCTGCGTCCTTTACTAGGAAAATGGTAGATTTCTTATTATTATTATCTCATGCAAACTGTCTGTGCTTAACAGTGCACAAGAAAAAAGAAAAGATTTTGAAATCATTTTAGCCCTGAGACATATCATAGACACAAGTTAACAATTTATCCAGAGAGACAGTCTGGATAAATATGTCTGTCCAAAGACAGACATTTAAAGTTAAACGAGAAGAGCTTTGCACTTGAAAAAAATTTTTTTCTCTCCCTTGACTAAAAAGAGTTTAAGCAATGAGCCAGGATTAATACCCACACTGTACATAAACAAATCCAGAGATGAATCCCACCTAAGAGAACAACAACAGCTTACATTGGGTCTGCCATCTGTATAAAAAGCCATAGCCCTTTGCAAAAAAATCAAACAACTCTTTGTCCCAACACATAAGGAGATACTGATTTCAACAAACTATTTATAACTTGCCTTAAAACAAAGAGGAAGGTCTTCACTAAGAGCCCTTGTTCTGAAAGCGTATGCTCAAAAGGCTTTTCCTGTGCAGTTTGTTATATTACACCACTAACTTCCTCCTTTGTTTCCTACATTAAATAGCCCTAGACTTCAAATGTCCTTTCCTACTTTTCTCATAATTTCATTCGGGTTTTTTTGATATTTCTGTCTCCTCCTTACGCTCCGCTTTTTTTTCCCCTTCATTTCTTTTTAAACAAAGGAATAACACTCAATAGGAAGAGTGAGAATATATATGAGCTATAAAACACATTAAAATATAGAGAACATACTTCAACTTAATTATCTGGCTATGTTTGAATTTTAATTAATGCATTATACCAGACTGTTTCCTTGGCTAAATTGATTTTCCAAAAAGGACACAGCAGACTGCAGAGAGTAATTTGATAAATTATAGCTAACTCAGAACATACCAGTTCTTTCACATATTCATTGCTTTTCACTTGTTAGATTCATTGTGCATTTTAAAAGTCCAGAGAGCTACACTCACCATGAACTGTAGCACTACAGATGAGAGCAATGTCTGCAACATCATTAGCACAAGAAGATTTTGACAATGTGATATTTATTACATAAGGTATTACAGCATCAAGCTTTTTAGGGGATATTTTTCCAGCAAGTTCGTACTGAAGAATAGGTTCTGTGGAAGAGAAATGTTCAGCTGCTTAACAGATAAAGCGCAAATAAGCTGTATGCATATGAACCAGACTTGAGATATTATGAATTTGCAGACTAAAACAACAAATATAATATATAGGAGGTTAAGTAGAGTATGTAAGAAAATTAATTTATTAAATAGCTTTATCTTATCTCTAGCATGGAAGAAAGAATACACTTACTAAAAAACACATATCAAGAAAAGAAACAGTGCCGAAATGTAAGACTGTGCTTTTAACATGGAGAACTCAAATTCATTAAACATGTTTCCGTTGCACTATTACAATACATACTGCAGGAAAAAGCATCTGTGTAAAATTGAAAAGCTTTTTTATTTCTTAAATTATAATTCACACACATCTGAACACAAAGTTAACCTTAAGAGCTGCCAGACCTGAAACCTCATGTCCGCTGTGGCTGGGATTGGATTTCAATGGAAAGAGGTTTGTGACAGTACACTGAATTTAGTCTCTGGTTTCAACTTATAACAGAACTAGGTCTTATCTTATTCTCACCTCTGAGAGTATCCCATAACATTCCTTCAGTGGTAAATATATTTAACCCATGAGGCATTCCGAGTTTTACAAACCATTTTTACAAACCATTCCTCTATTGGAGCAATGTCTGCTTGAACTTGAAGTCAATATTAGTGAAATGTTTCAATCTTATGAAATATCATAGAAGAGTAATACTCGCAGATGGGACATTTTTTCCTGTGCCATCAGGTCTCTTTTTTAGTAGTATTAATTAATGAGCAATGACATCAGTACCTAACTAGAAAAAAATACATAGCTGAACAATTCATGTAAATTGAATATGAGGAATACAAGAAGTCAATATACCTGGGTATTTCCACAAGTAAAAGATACAGTTTTCTTATCCTAAACATTCACTGGAAATGTCTTGGCCACATCAACTGAAAGTTAGGTAAAGAGTACAAAGTAAATAAAATGACAGCCTACAATGTTTGGAAAGCCAATTGTTTTGATACACAAATACTGCGTTCTATTCAAAATAACTCCTGTCACAGTACTGACTGCTAGATCAGGCAGAAGACTACTATCAAGAACTTCTAATTAATTGTATACTTGCACAATTTTATGACAGCAAAGATTTTAGTAACATCTCCTAACCCCAATGGCACCACTAGCAAGCAATGGAGACACTAAGAAAACCACTTCTCTGGAGTAAGTTGTCAACAGCTGAGACTGTGAGGGCTCCTCATGTAATGACATAGTGATTAGTGCCAGGGCCATTTCTGAAAAAAATCTCCAATATTGGCAGGAAATTATAGTATTAAAGTGTCCAGGCACTAATTAGGAGAGTTTGCAGGCATAAACGAGCACTGAGAAGTCACCTAAAGGTCTTAGAATTTTATTTAAAATAAAAAGAACAATAAATATATATATATACACCTCTCAAGGATTCAGTCTAGGAAAGTTAAAGCCAATCTGCAGAAGAAATGTAATATGAAAACCAGATATTTTATGAGACACAAATATAAGCAGCAGCAAAGCTGAAAGAAACCGGGTGTTACAGGACAAAACGCAGGAGTTTGAAACCAAATATGCCAGCACGATTCTGCATATGAGCTCTCAAATAGGAAGACCTGTTATTAAATAGTAGTTTATAAAGACTGAGCTCCAGTCATTTCTGTTATAGTAAGCAATAAATGTGTTTGTTCATCATTCAGTAACTACATTCCTACCAGCAAAGTCTTTGGAAAATAAAATTAAAGGAAAAACACTGAAAATTTTTTTTTTAAGGAAAGTTTAGCAAAACCAACCACCTGTAGAATGGATTAAATGTTACTGATTTGCACGTATTTTTGTGACAAAGTGGAAGAAATGCCACGATAGACATTAGACCCTGGATAGAATTGCTCAGTTTTGAGAGCTGTTCAAAGTTTACAGAAATTATAGGGAGCTACTTGGACAGCCCAGACTTGAATTTCTTGTCTGTTCTGTATTGAATTCCTGGAAGCAGCTACAATGGTATATGCAGAAGATCACAAAAACTTTAGTGCTTGCAGCACTTATTCTTATCTGGGCAACAGAGATTCAGTACTTCCACCTGGAAGTTCCAGCTTCTAACTTCCCACTCCCTTCTTGTTTGTATTCTCCAAATCACCGCTCTAATACAACAGCCAACACCTGCTGCTATTCACCTTACTTTCCATTGACTATCACCAAGTTTCTTACTCTAGCACTGAATTTCAAAATACTGCATCAGAAATGAATGAATGAGAGTGGACAAAGCCTCATTTACACATGTTCCTCTTGTACTGACCTCTAATATTGAGAGAATTGCAAAGCAACCCAGCTGCCTAGCAGACAAGAAAAATTATAAGTGACAGGCAGGCTACCTACATAGTCCCCACCATGACTATGGGTTTCACAACTTCTGTGGCAACACAGAGAATTAGTGAAACAATTGTGTTGTCATGGAAACAAATCTAAACTCATGCTAATCAAACATATAATGGGAAAAACTGTCACCTGTTTCATTTTAAAGTGGAAGATGCGAGAATGGGTGTTGTGCGTTATCTCAATGATGGGAGCAAGCTCTGCAGAGTTACACATGCATAGAATCTTCTTTCTCATTTCCAAATTATCCTCCTCATTTATACTATAAAAACCAGATGGTTTTCTTTGAAAATGAAGGAAAAAACACATTTGTTAACTTGAGAAATCTTCTGCTATCCCTCCATTGCGATTAAACCAATCAAACACTAAACTGAATTCATAGATGAATAAATTATTGATTTGGTTTAACTTCTTTGTACAGACCATTTGACCTTAAAAACAGCTTGTGCTTTGTGCTTAAAAGCACCTTCCTCCACCTGCTAACAATGCTTTACCTAATGCAGTCATGGATGCCACTAGCCTTGTTTCCAGCCAGGGCACACTGCTGGCTCCTGTTCAACTTGGTGTCCACCAGGACCCCCCCAGGTCCTTATCTGCAAAGCTGCTTTCCAGATGGTGAGCCTCCAGCATGTACTGACTGGTGCTTTGGGTTGTTCCTCCCCAAGCGCAGGACTTTGCACTTACCTTGGTTGAATTGCCTGAGATTCCTGTCAGTCAATTTTTCCAGCCTGTTCATGCCCCTCTGGATGGCAGCACAGCCCTGATGTGTACTGGGTATCACTGAGCACATAGCTAGAGAGCCCACCAGCACATCGTTATGGGACTGGAAATGACTTTTATATTGGAATGGCAGGCGTTGTATTTGGGTTAGATAGTGAAGCACCTCTGGTGCCTGACGTGATAAAGAAGAGACATAAGACTCAGGGCACAACAAGGAATTAGGGACCAACATGAGAAAGAGAAATTAAACTAGAGTGAGCAAAAGATTGGATTGTCCTTGTTTACATAAAAATATAAATGCTTATATGAAAAATATAAAAATTGTAAGTTACCCACCATTCTATTATGAAGTAAGTTGTACATTACCTTGAACCTAGGCTGTTCCAAAATATTTTGTAAAGATAAACTTCCTCTTCCAGCATTTAATTTTAAACTATTGTGTCTCATAAGTGATTTTGTAACTATCACTTGTGTTTAATCAACAAATTAACAGAACTGACAATTCAATAATAAGGTCAAGTTACCTCTTATGTGGGGCTCCTGAAGACAGTGGAAACATCTTTAAAACTGTGATAACAAACGGAATTGCTAATTTTCTGTAAAACTAAAGAAATCTTCCAGATTTAAAAGTCTAACAATCTATGAGAAGATACTTTCTATCAGCCCTACAGGAAATGATGATGTTTTACAACATCTTAAATTTTGAATTGAGGTCTTCTGGATTCTGCTTGACATTTTTGCCTTTGACGCCTTGGTGACTGAGAGCAAGTCAGTTAGCTCTTACACCATGCATGTTCCCTATCCAGCACTGCCTCACATTGTATTACTCATGGTGAGACAGGGAGAGAGTAGGAAGCAATAACCAACAGCAGGTAGGAATGGGGATTCAGTCCATATTTGCCATGTGGCTGTGGACAAGTTATTAGTTCTTCATGCATCACATACTACACGTTCACCTCAGGAAGCATCAGGGCAGCTTCTGTTTATAAAGCACTTTGAGATCTAGGTAAAAAGGTATAATACAAATGTAAACTCTGATGCCCTGTCTCCTTTAGCGAGTGCTCCTTTACACATCTGTGCTTCCTCTCCATTTATTTTTCTTATCCCTCACTTCAGCTTTATCCCCCTTTTCCATGCATTTAAGGTACTACCCTTTAGTAGTACAGCTGCAATGCAGGCAGCAGGAGAGGCCATTTCTCCCCATGTACCTGGTCAGACCTCTCCACAGTCTTATCTGCCCTCTGCTGGGCTGACAATGAGCCACCACAGCTTGGCTGGGGTACATTGGCATGCCTGGAACTATTGGCAGTTCCAAACATCCTCTGTCCCTTTAGGGAAGTTGAGCCACAAACACCCCTAAGAGCAAACCCAAGGGCTGTCAGATCTCTCTCTTTTCACCCCTTGGATAGCACTCAATGGATTCAGTCGCTATAGAACTGAAGCTCACCTGCATTTCACTTCTGACCCTGCGAAGACCAGCAGCAGCGGTTTGTGTTTTCCCTTTATCAATTTAAAAAGGTTGACAGCCAGAACTGCCTGCTGCTGATCCTTCCTCCATGGGGATTAACACATCTCACTTCACCCTGCAAACAATTAGATGTGTGCTCACAGCCAGCTGAATGGAGGGGTTAGCAACATCTGAAGCAGCCCTCACACATCTGCTTGCAATCATCTGATCACACTGTTAATTGGTATGAGCTACATTATTTCTTCTGATGGGTTTATGACAGATTTCTTATACCCCAGACTAGATGTGGCAAAGAGCAAAATCTGAAGAGAAGACTACATCCCCTCTTTTTAAGGATGCAACTTCTTTTATAAGTATCCATATATTACCTTCTATAGACAATGAGTAAAGATCACAGCACCAGTCAGCTCAGAATTTTACAAATGCCAGCAAGCTGAGTTCCAACATGTCTGAGATAGAAACAGGCACAGTCACACAGCAGATGGTGAAAATAAGATACAGTGCTGAAAGCTATTGTCCCCAACTCACCCAAAAATGTCTCTGACATAGCCAGGAAAAGATTTTTGATATCAGAATTTCAATTTCTGATATCCAACATTAATCCAAAGCACATTGTAATCTGTACAAAGATTTTTATGAATTACAAAGCTGTCATGTCAGTCTCTTGAAAATAAGACTGCGTTGTCATTATCATACCAGTATATTATCAGAATAGGAGAGCAATAGTTGCCAAACACTGTGTTGCAAAAGCAATGATAAGTCAGTGAAACATAGCAATTAAAATAAGCAGTGGAAAGTTGTACTTAGTAAGGAAAATTACCAATTAAAAGAATATTTGAAGAGAAAAAAACCCAACAACCCAGAAACAGAGTAAGCTTTTAAATTAAAGAGAATTTAAATTGAAAGGAAAGGAATTGCTAGGTACAATAATATTCTGCTAAATTCAGTTCTCACCAGAAAGTCAATCGTGAAAAAAACCAACAATCACTAGGAAGGATAAAGAAGGTCATAGCGCAGTCCATACTGCCAAACTCATTTCTCTTAGTCTCAAGGAAGCTGTGAGAGCTTTCCAAATACTTACTGTAAATAGCACACTCCCTTCCCATCACAGAATATCTAAAGGTCAGTGGTGTCCCCAAGTCTAATCTCCATAAGTTTCCATAAACTACTTTTGGCTGAGTTTTTATTTTCAAAATTTCTTGCTACTACGAGGTGCTCTCTTTATATTCCCGAAGTCTGAACTCTTCAGTGGAAGGGGTGCAGCCAAAGAACAATATATGTGTCTCCCCCAGTCCAAATCTAAAAGATCTGCTGCTGAAAGAAAAAAGGGTTTATACTAGTTGGTATCTATGATAAAGCAATGAGTTTTTATGTTGTAGGTTTTGTTCACTCTGAAGTGGGTAATAGCCAGCAAATGTATTTCATATAATCATATACAAACAAGTATTGGTAATTCTCAATGTTCTCTGCTTGTTTAGGACTGCTGGTCTAACAGCGAAAGGTTGATCACTCATCATCAATCCCATCAGCTATCCAGCCCCCTACCCTATTTGCTAAATGTGGGTGACATCTGTAATATTTAAGACATCTGTGTTTAAAGAAGACTTTGGCTTTCTCTCAACATACTTTTTCATCATACTTGACCCTGCTGTAAATCTGTAGCAGCAAATCTCATTTTGCAAACATAGGACACAGGATCACTGTAGACTCAGCCAAATGAGAAAACAAAGGCTAAGGAGATACATTTCTAGTCAAATACACTTAGCTCCAGAATTAGCAGAGGCAACATGGAAAGTGCTTGGCTGACTGCATCCATTTAAAAGGAACTTTTTTTCCAAAGTTCATTCTAGTGCTAATATGTCTTTAATGCTACAATGTCTGTCACTAGACGGGAGAGAAAACCTTCAGGATGTCCCAGATGAACTACAAGGGCAAAGTTACATTAAAACTGCAGAAGTTTTTGCAGTGAAGTCTTTGAAATTTATGAACTCTCAAACTGTTCATGAGGAACAGCAGGAAATGGCAGACTACTATTATCTTTTATCTTACATTTTAAGTTCTCTAGGAGAGGTACTGCCTTTTCGTGTGTGTCTTTGGCTGAAACTTGGCACTACAGAGGCTGCTCCCTGCCTGGCCCTCATCTGTGACCCCAGGGTCAGTCAAGGAAGAATTTGTCATTGGCTTTAATGGACAATGAATCAGACCCCTCAGTAATATAGAATAATACTGCTCAGGGAGTAATACCTGAAGAGTATTCTGAGGTTCTCAGAACTTCATGCATTCTACATGTTTATTGCAAGGACAAAAATGATTGAAAGTGTCTCCCTTGTCAATCTGGATCCTAGAAGAATGGAAAGGTCAATCAGCCAACCCAGAAAACAGCTGTTTTGCACATGTGTATGTGAATTGTTGGAAGCCCTGGGCCATCATTCTTCCTTTGCAAATAACATGGGAATTCATTTTTTTTTCAGCAAATGAAATGGTATCGAGTCATATTTCTAAACTGAACTTGGACAGTGTGAATGAAAAGTAATACCATCCCGACTATACGTTTTGTAACCTTAAACAGAGAGAGCTCCTTTTCAATGAAAATCAGGAATTCATTCTGACAAGCAGTATCAGCAATGGGGGTCCCAGGGGGACACGTAACCCCTGTAAGAATGCAGGTGGGTGAAACAGCTCTGCTGCGCTGTGTAGTTTGGTGGCCATACCTGTCACCTCAGAGCAGCATTGGCACAGGGACATCTCACAGCTGTACTGGCTGATTCCAGTATGGCTCTCACGCCATTTCCAATGATCTGTTTATGAGATAATTACAGTGTTAGAATAAATCTTTACTCTTTGTCTTTATCTTTTCCCCCTAAAAAAGGAACAGCTAAGGAGTGTGGAAAGAGCCTGGGAGAAGGTTCGGAGCGTGCTGATGTGCGAGCACAGGGATGTGGCGCCGGGAATGAGGAAAAGGTGTGGGCGAGTGGGGTTAACTGCACTTCGAACTGACCAGAAGGGCGGAAGGATTAAACCTCCGCTCCAATATTCCACTTTACCTGCGGTGTGCCATATAGTCTTCCCGCTATTCTCCACAGTAGCCACTGTGTGGCAGAAGAGATCAAGACTATGATTTTCTGAGGCGGGCCGCAGGGGAAGAGCGCAGCCCGCGGCCGCCGGCCTGGGACAGGCGCCATCTTGTCCGCCTGCGGTGGGCGGCCAGCCGGCTTGTGGAGCTGGGGGGACGAGCACCGCTGGAGAAATAACAACCGCTAGCCGAGCAAATGTGTCATTAGCGGAGGGTTCGTTCAGTTAAGGGGCAGAACCAGTAGTTGGCATGAGTTTTACCACCGAGGACTGGGTGCCCCGGCCTCCCCTGCCCCTCACAGACCAGTATGCGGCAGGGGAGGGACTGGCTCTTGAGGAGCTGTTGAGGTGGAGGGTCTGAGATGGGGCCGTGGGCCCTGGGGAAGCTGGTTCTGAGCAGAAAGAGCTGCCTGGATGTGGATGTGTAGGACAGCCAGGCAGAAGAATCAAAACCGAATTTAAAAATAATCCCCTCAACAGAAAACAATAAATAGAACTCCAGGGAGTTCCTGTTGGCGCGACGAAAATTAAATGGCTTTTCCCTTCTTGCAATCCCGCGTTCCTTAAAAGAAATAGAAAACTTGTTGATCCATATTCACAGCAGAGAGCCCTATTTTTAGCAAATACTAGCTAATTCTGAAAAACATGCTTTCAGAACATCACAGTTATTAACAAAGTCATACTGAACTTAATATAAGACCTGAAAATAATACCGAAAGGTTAACGTGTGTTGTTCCTGCAAACTCAGGACAAAATTGTAATCTTAAAATTACATTTTCATTTTAAATTTGATTTTTCAGGCGATGCATAACAAGAAACCAAAATAGACCCTTTTGTTTTGGGTTGACTAAAATGTTTTCAGTTCTACCCAAACCAAAATTATTTTCCATTTGTTTAGTTTGGCCACTGAACTGAAAAGCTAGTCTGTCATTATCCACACACAACAGCAAAAAGACGTCTTAAGGACAAGCAGGGCTTTAATTACCTCCACTTCAGTATTGAAGATCAATGCTGAATGGAATTACTGACAGAATATATATGTCCCGATGAGGAGTTTAAATAAAAAATGCCTTTTTCTTTTCATGGTAATTTTGAATTAGATACAAAAGGCTTCAGAAGTGTGTCAGGGCCTCTTTGAAGTTTTCACCATGTATATAGAGAGAAAAGATGGTGCCATCTCAGTGTGCTTGTAGAAAATAAACAACAGAAATAAACAGAGTTGAGTAATACAAAATAAAAGACAAATATGATTGCCTGTGATGTCGTGTGGGCAATAAGTTACAGTCTCGGCACATTTGCTTAAGTATTGACAAACTAAAAGGCAAAACTAAAACAAAACAATCTAAACAAAGGCATTGTGTCAAAACACACTTCAGGCGATACCAGGCTCTGTTTAGAGAACGGTGTTGAACATAACCATGGGAACAATTGATGTTGAAATCCAAGACAACAAAAAAAGCAAAAGCACAAAACCATCCGTATGGATTTGCAAAACTCTCAGGAAACATGATCCAAATTTTAAGCAAATGCTTTTGACAGAAACTCATAAAAATTAAAAATTTAAGGAATGCAAATATAACTATTAACTTTTTCCTTGCTTATTGTGGGAATGTTTGGGAATTCTGTAATGGATCTGTGCCTTATACCTTGTTTGGAGAAGAATTCTGTTGTACGAAGCTGTGCTACATTTCAATGGCTGAAATGTTTGTCTTCCATTTCTCATGGTACAGCCTTAACAGACCTATGATATTAGTCCTGAAAGGCAATATGCGTATAGCCTGGCTTTTGTAAAACATGTACAATATATTTTCAGCATACGAACGCGGGCATTAGTCTCAATGAGGCTGTGAAACTTGCTAAAAAATGTGATTAAGCTCGCCTGATAGGATGACCACCTGCGTAAGACTGTATGTCCCTCACTTCTACAAGGAACAACTTTGCAGTGGTTACAGGTTAAACAGGTTTGCAACTAAACAGGAGAGAAGAACTGTGAGAAAGCTTAAATGTTAGTCAACTGAAGACACTATTGCTGCAAGAAATGACTATGACGAGTCTGATCCTACTTACTTCCTTGTACATCTGATCCTCTGGCTAAACTTCAAGACAGAATTTTGGATGTACATGGAATGAGGAACCAGAATCCATCTGTCTTTGGCCAGAGGAGTCACAAACGGCCAAACGGAATAAACAAAAGATCCTAGAGTATGAAAAAAACCAAAGTTATTCAGATTTACTCAGTTGACAAAGACCTATTCATTCATGTGGTCTTTTTACATGGTCCTATTAAATTGCTAGTCCTTTGAGACTGGTTTTCATTGTGCACTGCAAAGTGAAAATCAGAGAAGCACTTAATAAACAGTCATCACTATGTACCAAACTTCTGCCCCTTTGTTCAGCTTTATCTCAATTTTGATGCTGTAGAATTTGACACAATCTATGAACTACTGTAAAATCTACTTGGGCGGGGTGGGGGGCAATGGGAAAAAGAAACACTGTTCTTATGATTGTAAAGACAATCATGGAAATATGAACCAAGTGTGTCAGCTTCCTAAGTCCATAGCCAGCCAAAACCAGTAACACTGGGGGGGAGGGTGAACTTGACCTCCGCATCTCAGCGGGTTGTTTACATTTTTCCCTGTAGGTTTCGAAGTCAGTAATCATTGCTGATCTCCCCGTTGATCATTCTGAGAGATGTGTCTTTCAGGAGTTTGTATCCTAGGAGAACATAGTTCCTTTGATGAGCTACTTCCTTTGATGAGCTACTCAAGTTGTTCTTCAAAAGGCAGAATTGACAAAGCTTGGTTTTATTTATGTTGCTCATGATTAGGTTGTTTCCTGGATCTTATCTTTCAGTAGCACCAGTTGAAGCTTTGCTTGAAGTTAGCACTTCGAGCAGGGCCTCCAGGATCAGGTCTCCATACCGAGCAGTTTTTTTCCCGCAGACTCGTATAAACATGTTACCCAGTAGGTATGTTTCAGTCCATTGGCATGCTAGGCCTGCCTACTCTTTTCTCATAGAAATACCTTCCAACTTCAGTATGTTGTTTATGTTGGTGCCTTGTCAGCAGCAACATCTGTCCATCTCCCTTTCCACATCGGAAACCCTGACCTTATGGCTGGTTAGAGCTATACTAAACTGGGTTGACTGTAAAATCTATACATTGTTGTGAGTAGTGGAACAGTCATCAGCAGCTGCAGGTGAAATTCTTAATCTTGATCATGGATGACACACTAACAAAGCACAAAGCAATCTAAGGGCTCATACAGAGAAGAAATGAGCTATTTTCTCCTGAAAACAGCTGCAGCTCTATCTAGCCTGAATGGAAGTAAAGTCAAAGTTAAGGCACCTTTCCTGTCAGTCAGTCACAAAAGGAACATGCCAATATCACTTGGGAAATTGAGGCGTTTCGAGGTACCTTGCCTTCCCTATCCATTCTAGCACTTCATCAGCCTAAAGCATGACATCAGATTGGATACTTGTCAGGATTCACTTGTTGGGAGCTGAGCAAGAAACTGTTCATTCCATTGTATCTGGATATCTAAATGTCTCCACTATTAGTAGTTAAAGCTTCCATTGAGGGACTTAAAAGAAAAAAAAACTTCAGTGCCCTTATGGACTCATGGCCAAACCCAGCAACAATAGTAATTACACAGGGAATTGTTTGTTTCCTAAGAGGCTGGAACAACTGCAAATGCAGCATTTCTCTGGCATATGCCTCCAGGATCAGCATTTGCATTATGACTTCATCTGCCTGTGTTACAAAATGTATATATTTTTAATAATGCGATAAGGTTGATGAAAAGCTTGGTCAGGATTCAGCACTTTCCTTTGCAGAATGATCCGGGACTTGCCATCCTTAGGTCATTACATCCAACATCAAGGGTAGGTCGGTGACTTCTGCTAGACTTGGCATTCAGAGAAGGGCTGCCTGGATTTTCTAGCCCCATTTTCTCCTGCCTTACATCTGTTCCATCTGCAGAATCTGTCTTTACCAGCTGCCCTGCCTGTGAGAGCAGAACCTGGAAATTTCTGGCTCCAGGCACTACTAATGGCCCCTTTGTATGCTTTTCTGAGGGGTGCAAGTTTGCATTTCAAACAGGATGATTAACTTAGTCATAAACCTTCTGCGTCAGCATGTTGATATGACCTTAATCCTTTCCGATGTTTACAGGTCATAGCAATACTTCACCAGGCAGACTCCAAGCCCTACAATGTGTTTAATCTCCATACCACTCCATATATGTTCTACCTGAGCAGACTTTTCTGGAAGCATTTCTTTGCAGGCCGGGGTCTCAAGAACAAAGCACTGGGCATTGACCTGCACTAGCCTTGTTATTTTAAGCAAGTGTGTGGTTTGCCTCCACTTAGGGTTGTGTATGTGGTAATTGCATCCACAATTACCACATACAGAGGTATAGTCGCACTGTGGTCATCTGTTTCACTGCCTGGGGCAAAAGACAATGATGCTTCAAGTGGGAACTGGCTTCCTCGCCTGTTAATCATGCATGTGTTCTGATGATGTCCAGCTTTGCAGAAAAATGTCTTTCTTTGGCTTTTTTTTCTTCCAAATTTCCAGAAAAAATTGTCGGAAGAAACCTCAAAAACCTCAAGGACCTCTGTCAGTTCTGCACCCCAGCTGACTTCCAAGTGAAATGTTTCATACAGGCAGGCCCAGTTCTTCACTTGCGCCGGCAGGTTTTCAGGCACCTTTTAGCACCATATGTGAGACTTCGTGATCCCACCACACTTGCGTTGTGAAACATAAATTACACTATTCAGTACTTCCAACATGCCATGTTACAAGAGCAGCAAAGCCAGGGGCATTCAGGCAGAAGTAAGGTCCCACTGCCTCTTAAGTATAAGGGATCTTGAGGGTAGCATCTCTGTTAAGTGTCCAAACACCAGCTATGTGCTTGTGAAATAAATGAAAAGCTAATATTCTTGGAGGGATGAGCAAGAGCCATCATTTCTTTTCCTATATGCAGGACTCGGTGTTGAAATATATAAAGAAAGTTAGCATTTTAAAAAGTCATTAAGCATTCACTAGGCATGGGAAGTCTTCCTCAAACAGACGTACTGTTCTGAATTACAGCATTTATGATACAGTTTACTGTAAGTCTGCTCTTTCAAAGTGAAACCATATGTTGAATGGGAAAGAGTGGAAGCTTAATGTAAATGAAGATAAGGCTGTTTGTGAAACTATGCTGATGGGTATTTTGTGGGTGAACTTTCTTTTACAGTATTGTTAAGGGTTATATAAATTCTGATTGGTGTGTACAAACAAATTTACAGACACTGGGTATAACATGATTTAAGTTAACTGTCAGTTGACAGTTCTAGAAGATAGTTGGACCAGGTGCCAAGTACCCACCACATCAAAACCTTGTTTAGTTCCCATGTTCAGATATATGAATAATGCTAGTTTCTAAGGAGGAAGGAGGAAGTCAAGCTGATAGTAATATTTTTCCACTGTTCTTGGAAATTGTGTGTTGCAGAAAGCATATTGTATCTTGGAATGCAAGAGGAAGACACATTTCCAGCTATTCCCTAAGAGTTCCAAAAGCTGGAGTCTAGAAAATGTCATCCTGCTGGGTCCTGGGAGCTGTAACGGAGGGTGCAGGTTTGGCTTGTGACCATGCCTGTCCTTCTCCTGTCTCGATTGCCTGCAGCGCTTCCTCGGGGCTGCAGTCTCCTTGGAGAGAGCGAGTCCTAATAGACAACAACCAGGCATTTGAGCTACAACTCCCGTGGGAAGAGATGGGAGTATTTCCAAAGTGAGGCTTTTCAATGTTGTCTAAAAGACTAGTTCTGAGTATTTAATTAGTTAATTTAAAAGGAAACAAGGTTTTCCCCAGAAAGCAGGCATTTTGTTTAAAAATGTGCATTTAATAAAGACCTAATTTTTCGCCAAAACTGTTTCAACCAATGCTGGGAATTATATTCCCTGACAAAACTACTTGAAAATGGATTTCATAATGTAGAGTAAAATCCAGACAATTTTTTCCAGATGACTATAGAATGATGTTGTTATTATTCCTAAACTAAACATGGTAAACCTAGGAAACTCAGAATTAAGGTTAATGAAAATCTAGCACATTAAAGATACGGAAAATACATCATTTGAGCATGAAAATTACTTTAGTCTCTGCCATCTCATACTGTAACTTGATAGTTATGAAAAAAAGTTATATTTGGGTTGATTTTCTCCAGAGCATCTTAAAACAGCCAGAGCATACTGACTAATCAAATAGTTTGCAGAAATACTTGGTATTGCCAGAGCAGCACAAATGTCTAGCCAAGCTCAGCTCTACTACTCATGTGTGAGCTGCCTGCTACCTTTTGGGCTTCTCTATCCTTCCCTCGGCCTTACTCTGTACACCCCTATCTGGTGGTCCTTCTACCAGTTCCTTCTACAAGTACCTCTATGTAGATATAGACACACATAAAACAAATGCATAAACTCACATGGCCAGAGAACTGCACATCGACTTCCTGCTACCCCATACACACATGGGCATGGCTTATTCTTAAGTCTTCTGCTTCTTTCTTATTCCGTCCTTGTGGAATGGACCTGGTGCAATGAATAGTTTATCAAGACAATACATAAAAATTAATGATGATTCTGTAATTTCATAATACAAAATGTATTTTCATTAGGAATAGTAAAGCATTAGAAGTCACTTTTCAAAAGTAACTCCATTGGTTTCTAAGGGCCGTGACCCCCATAGAAAAGGTACTCTCTTAATATGGCTCCTACTTGATGTTCAGAGGGAGTGTAAGGACCGCCTTCATCAGTGTCATTGACACAGTAAGACAAACACCTCCCTTAGCTGAAGGTAATTTCAACCACAACTCTGTCCAGAGTAACTGGAGGTGGAAGTGGTTTTCAAAGAGGACAGTTCTACGGGAGTTTTGATTTCCTGTGATATGCAAAAGGCAAACATTCAATTACAGCGTGGTTTAGAGCTGTCTTTTTCTTTGACCTCCCCAGTCCTGTCCCCAGTGACTGAATTTGGTGAGATGTAGTTAGTCCTTTCTACTCGACTCCTGATAGTATACTTCCAATTCAGTCAGTTCCGTGGTTAAAATCCTTTTTTAAAAAAAATATATTTTGTTTGAATGGGATATAATATTTTAAAATCAAGGACCTGCAGGTTTGGGTGCAATTCTCTTTCTTCCCCTCAGCTATACACAAAGAAGCACTTGGAAGAATTGTAGAATCATAGAACGGTTCAGGTTGGAAGGGGCCTTAAAGATCATCGAGTTCCAAGCCCCCTGCCATGGGCAGGGACACCTCCCGCTACAGCAGGTTGCTCAAAGCCCCATCCAGCCTGGCCTTGAACACCTCCAGTGATGGGCATCCACAGCTTCTGTGGGCAACCTGTTCCAGGGACTCACCACCCTCACAGTAAAGCATTTTTCCCTGATATCTAATTTTCGCTAATTTTCAGTTTAAAACTTTCAGTTTCACTTTCAGTTTAAAACCATTACCCCTCATCCTATCACTACGCTCCCTGGTAAAGAGCCCCTCCCCATCTCTCCTAATCTGTCCACTAATGACTGGTTGGAAAGGCGGTTTTTTACATTGGGACCTTACCTTAAGACCTAAGTCTTTTATCAAAAATTAGCATTGGAGCTGAATAATAGTATTCTGTTTTGTCTGTTCCACAAGAAATCAGCTTCTGAAAAGAACATGACAATTAAGTACTAAATTAAGTCACTTAATTCTATTCCATTTTTCATGCAGTGCTTCACATTTAAACCTTGGAACTGCTCATAGCCACTGACTTTTCAATTTAAATAAATACTCATTCCAAGGCAGAAGGTCTTAAGTAATTAGAAAATAAACAAGTTCTCCATATTCATTTTCATTGGTAAAAATCTCCATTCATGATTTCTGTTGTGATGTTTTGATGGCTGTAATGCAGCCTATGCATTTTAAGAGCTTTCTGTGCCCAGAGGAGAACTCACAGAATCAGCTGAGCAGAGGTGACTCACAGGAGTTGGAAGCACACCTAGCAACGCAGCACAACAGCGGAGATGGGAAATTGAAAACCACATTAAGAAGCTTACGAAATTAATTACTAAGGCAAACTGTGGTTATCACAGTTGGCCTTTGTCCAGAGCATACAGTTTATAGTAATTAGCTATTCAGGATCAGCTAAAAATCCTTTGTTTATCAAACAAAACTGAAATTTTTACTTGGGTTAGAAACTAAAGGCAGAAAGGATATATGGGAATTTATGGAAGAATTCTTGCTGAAATTGATTTTTAAAAGTTTCTGTTCTATTCTACTCTGCATCTGTGAGAGTATCCGGGGTTATTCATGAAGCATGTGCTCAAACGATGTCACAGTTAATGTTTAGCATCATTTTCTCATAGGTCAAATCCTTTCACACCCTTTTTAAACAAAAAGTTGGCATTCGACCACATGATACTGCAAAAGGAGTCAAGATTATATGCCATTCACACAACGTTACATTGCCAACAGGAAGCTCTGTAACAGAGAGAAAAAAAAAAAAGATGGTTTCAGTGTGTAAATTAAGTGTAATAAAATACTCTAATCAGAAAATCAACATAAGACACAGTAGGCCTGGTCCTGTTGTACCTGGGCTGATTCTGGAATCAGCAAAGAGCTGCTTGTGCGTCAAACTCTTAGCAAATACGAGTGAACACAGAATGTGTTTAATCAATTTCATCTGGAAATACAGACCGTACTATAAATGTGATTAGGTTAGGACTGAAATGCAAACAAATTAATTTTAAAAGTCTCCCGTGGTGCTGCATGAGTTTCCAACTGTGCGTTACAGTAACGTTGGAGAAGATCAAGCAAAAGCTGCCGCATTCAGCCTTACCTCATGCATGTACCCCATTAATATAGAATGGGGGTTTTTTAATTATTATCTTTTACATGTTAATAAGTCAAAACACGTTGAAGTTCAAAGTAGTCACAAGTTAACCGATTTAAGGCAAATTCAGCTTTAAACCGGGAACAGAGTATATTTTCTTGCTGCCAGTGTTTTGTTCCACCTTATTAGTATAGCTCTTCACTTTGCCTAAATCCTTGCCATCCCTATAGACAGCCATATCAGATTCCAGCTGCTAAGTCAAAAAGAAACTGGTGGTACAATGGGATGAGACTTAAAAAGAAAATAAACAAATTAAAAGCATCTTCACTGATTTTATTATGGCCCCGCTTGTTTCCAGGAGAGAGAACTGCAACAAATTCCACCCCAGTTGTATACCACCGTGATTTTATTGCCGGCATCTTCACTCTGTTTCATCAAATGTCACTGTTAACTAAACTGGTGAAAACAGGCTTGGACAGTGAAAATCACCAAGGGAGCTTCTAAAATGAGATAAAACCCCAGCACTTGCTAAAGCTTTTCACTAATACTTTATAAACCCGTATTTCTGGCTGGTGGCCGGAGTAGGAGCCCTGTGTGTACTCAACACACCCCTTGCAATGAGAGGTGCCCAAGGAATGCCTGAGGAGGCCCCTGGCCAAGGAAGTCAATGAACCTTTGTTTTAGCTTTTTGCTCATACCTGATGTAATGGAAAGCTTTTACAAAACCACGTCTATGGGATAGAACAGACAATAAGGAATCAGTGGATTAGACAAAAGGTAGAGAAGCGGTGTTTGCTGAAAGTTGTGCTTTATGGTAATGCTAACATTTTATTTACCCCATGGACCATAACTGTATCAAAAATAATATATCTACCCAGTAGGTAAATTAGGTAAGTGGTTATTTCTTCATCATGAGTGGGGTGAGTGCTTCACATTCCCTTTTTAAAATTAACATTTTGTTAGTTTTAATTCTGAGAACTGCCAAAGTTTCATGAAAGGATTTAAAAGCTAGACAAAAAAAAAAGATATTATTTTAATTTCACTAAAAACTTTTCATGTATCATTTTTGGACTGCTGGTAAGAACTGCTTTTTAAAGACTCTCCTGCAGGCCAGCAAACTAAAGAAATAAACCCACCTTTTTATTCATCTTCAGCCATAAACAAACTTTTAAGATATGCAGGTGACATCTGAACACATTCTTCTTGCTTCGGCGTTTTACAGAGATGTTAACACATTGCTGGGCAGTCTGAAAAATTGAAGCAGGTATTTTCTAGGTGAAATTTCCTTGTCATCTGTGATGACGAAAGTATTCAGTTCATCCCTAGCAAACAGAGAAAAGTCACTCTCTGTTCTCCTTTTTAACAAACTTGCATATTAGTATATTAGAATTTTATCTCCGTGCTTTCTCTTTTCCATCTTAAACAACCCAGTACCTTTACTTCTTAAGAATAAGAAAATCTGACCTGTGATTAATCTTGTCATTTCCTCTAAACTCTCTCCATTTTGCCTGTATCTGTCTTTAAAGATGATGACTACAGCTCGACACCATCCTCCAGCTGGGGCTTTCCCAGCACTGAGTGAAGCAATGCATACCTCTCTGCCATCTCTGCAAAACTTCTGGTCTCAGGATGGTATTTCCCATTTTTGCAACAGTAATACATTTCCAGTTCAAATATCTTTATTCTGAAGCACAAAATACCAGTTGCACGCTCTGAAAATGTGCATGGTGCCCATTTCTGCTTTCAGCATGAACCTCCAGAAATTATTGTGCTATAGTTTTGTCTTTACTGCCTTCCTCTAAATTCCAACAGCAGACTAATTTATTACAGACATCAGGAAATGTTTCAATGTTTTTAAAGTAAATGTAATTTGGGAAGCTTGCAGTCAGCTTGGATAAACAGCAATTAACCTCAGCACCCTGGAACATTATCCCTGACATAATTGCATACTCACAATTGAATGGTATATGAAGACTCAGTGCCATCGTGTCACACCCCAGTGGTTGAGATGGTGGTACCAAGACGTGTCTTTATTTCTGTCTCATAGTTGGCTGACTCCATAGTGTCCCCATGCATACCTGACCCTACAAACGTGATACTGAGCTATGTCGCCTTTGCAGTTTACATTATTTTGCACCTTCGTTCTACATTTACAACCAATATCACAAAAAGATCTGCTGCCAAAGTGCTGGACAGGCTTTTCCGTGGAAGTACTCAGTATAGACTTGTGGGCACTATGTGTCTGGATATATGGATATGTGACTGCCAGCTTGATATTTATAGAGAAAGATGCCAGCTTCACTGTGGGAGATGATACGAATTCTGGCTCCCTGGGCAAAATGTGCTGTTTAGCTGTGTGGGATTTGAAGAAAGTGTCACCTTCTTTTTTGGCTGGCTTATTTCTACTCACGGTAACAAGCTCACTCAACAACAGCACTACCTCTTGTGATCCTGCTGCCAAGACCATGTGTCTCCCAGTCTCTGTGTGTCTATATATATATATTTGTGTGAATGTAAATGCATACATGATGCCAAGTAAGTGACAGCTCCCAGAACTCTAGAATATCAGGGTTTTTCCTCTTTGCTATCTCTGGCTCTTCCTGAAGTCCAGGCAATTGGATGCCAGTTCCCAACCTAAACAGTATCCTGTTAGTTTCTCAGCTTTCGCTCTGTGACTGTGTAATAGCAGTCAGAAGCCAGTGTGCTTTCATGAGGACCGTGTGCTTTCTCTGTCACAGCATGGGTCCCTGATCCTTTCCCCATGAGGAATTTCTTGGTGGTAGCAATGCTGCTCTCTTCTGTGCACAGAAGTGCCAGCATGAAGAAACTCCTGTGTGGCTGTCCAATCTACTGCAGGTTTCGCATCAAAATGCTGAGCGTTGTCTTAGCCTGTACCATTTCCTGCAGCATGGGGAATCACCATGGATTTTTTCCTAGTTGTGGAATTAGTGTTGCACACTTTTATTCTTTAACCTTCTTCTTGTATTTTGGATTGCCTATTATACACATGCTGTCATAACCTTAATAATTCTTCAGGAGCTTCTGTGAGCTGGATGACTGCCACTGCTCTGTGAAGTCCAATGGTTTTATCATACATTAACTGTAGAGTTTTTAGCATCACAGTTTCTTATTTTATTTTCCAGATACCATCTAGTCTCTTCTTGGGGTCTCAATGAACTCCTCCAAATTGAAAGACTGTAATATACTTCACCTTCTTTTTCTAAAAATGTGAATTTAGTAATTTTCACTTTTACATGTAGTGCAGTCCTTATATTTCTGTAAGACAGTTCCATAGACTGATTGATCTCCATTAATTAGAAAATACATCTCCATTAAGAAATAGGAAATAGTAAAATCTTCAAGCACCATCAGGTGTGTTCCCAGGAGACTGTGGCACCAAATGCCAGGCTTCCCCCATTTCCAGAGTCCCCCTTCCCTGGGCATGCTTTGAAATGACTTTGACATTTCCAGCCCTGAACACTTCCTTCTGAGACCCCCGTGCAGCCTACCGAAGCTTTCCAAGGGATGAACAGCAACAGTCACAATCTTCTTACTTCTTAGCAGAAGACTGTAGTTTCTGTGGTTTCCACATTCAGACCCCCAGCTAAAACGAGCTGGTTCAGATCTACCAATGCACAGTCCAGTTTCTGTTGTACCAGCTGAAGCTCTGCACTTGAATATTGGATTCATGGCTTGTTCTGCCAAATTTCTTGCACAAGCGTTGATGCAGTTGGCACCGCTGATATGCTGGTTGCTTTTGTTGACCAGGTTAGTGCTTTGATCTCTTCATACAGAGGGACATCTGCAAACAGATTTGACACACATTTCTAAAGCACAGGAGAAACTTGTCATTCCAATGACCTTCCAGGGGCTGATTAAAGGAAGTAAAACAGCTGGATGTGTTTGACCATGCTTTGTCTCTTAGGCAACTAAAAAAGGTGCAAGCAGGGCAAAGAAACGAAGTGCTGAAGAGATTAAGTAGCTGAGAACAATTGCATGCCATAAATACCACTCAGTTCAACTAGAGTATCGGCACCTGGTGGATTTTTCCAAAAGGGTACATGTAGGATTTTTCGTCACACATCAAGGAACAGTGTTGCTAGACAGAGCATACTGAATCCACATTGATGTTACATTTCCTTCTCTATGAATTTTGATATTACGTGCAGTTAATACCAGAAATCCCATTGTGGTATGCTTTTGGATCCACACTTAAGGCTTTAATTTATACACACAATGCAATTTGTCTACGCTAAAGAATGGTAATGAGCAGGGTTGCATTTGGTCTAGAAAATACCTAATGTGGAAAGACAACAAAATCTAACAAATCACAGCAAAGGGTTAGAGCCTCAGAGATCATCTTATGCTTCCAAGATCTATTTATTTCACCTTAGCACAAGAGCTTTGGTTAAAGTGCCCCCAACATTACCTGTACTTCCTTGCTTTTGAAATTAGGGGTGATTCTGTGATTCTATGTTTCCTACTTTTCTTTAATGGGCGTTTTGACCCACATTTTTCCCCACGCAGGCATATCAGCTTGACCCAGTCATGTTAATGACTCAGTGTGATGCATTCCAACAAAGAGGAAGACAGGAAAAAACACCAGGCTGCCTGCATTGATGAATAAGGAGTTCCTGGAGAAACTCAAACTCAAAGCCTACAGAGGGTGGAAGCAAGGACAGGTAGCCTGGGACAAATACCAAGAAATTGCTCAACCAGCCAGGGATCACATTAGGAAAGCTAAAGCCCAGACAGAATTATATCTGGTCAGAGACATCAAGAGCAATAAGAACAGTTTCTATAGATACATCAGTGATAAAAGGAAGAGTAGGGAAAATGTGAGCCCTCTTCGAAAGGAAACAGGAGACCTGGTTACCCAGGATATGGAGAAGGTTGAGGTAGTGAACAACTTTTTTGCCTCAGTCTTCACTGACAAGGACTCTGGCCACATTGCCCAAGTCACAGAAGGAAAAGGCAGGAGCTAGGACAATGAAGAACAAGCCCACTGTTGGAGAAGATCATGTTCAAGACAATCTAAGGAACCTGAAGGTGCACGAGTCCGTGGGACCTGATGAGATGCATCTGCGGGTCCTGAGGAAACTGGCAGATGAGGTTGCTAGGCCACTATCCATCATATTTGAGAAGTTCTGGCAGTTGGTGAAGTTCCCACTGACTAGAAAAGGGGAAACATAACCCCCATTTTTGAAAAAGGAAAAAAGGAAGACCTGGGGAACTACAGGCCAGTCAGTCTCACTTCTGTGCCACAAAGGGCCACAAAGATGATCAGAGGGATGGAGCACTTCTGCTATGAGGACAGGCTGAGAGACTTGGGGTTTTTCAGCCTGGAGAAGAGAAAGCTCCGGAGAGACCTTACAGCAGCCTTCCAGTACCTAAAGGGGGCCTACAAGGAAGCTGGAGAGGGACTTTTGACCAGGGCATGTAATGATAGGACAAGGGGTGATGGCTTTCAGCTGAAAGAGGGTAGATTTAGATTAGATATCAGAAAGAAATTCTTTAGTGTGAGGGTGGTGAGAACTGGAACAGGTTACCCAGAGAAGCTGTGGATGCCCCATCCCTGGAAGTGTTTAGGACCAGGCTGGATGGGGCTTTGAGCAACCTGCTCTAGTGGGAGGTATCCCGGCCCTTGGCAGGGGCATTGGAACTAGATGATCTTTAGGATCCCTTCCAACCCAAACCATTCTAGATGTCTATCATAATCAGAAATGTAGATTTGATTGTCACAGTGTTTTAAAGATCACCCAGATCTTTAAAACTGCGTTACTGTGAAATCAGAGTAAGCAGCTAGCTCTGCAGCATACTGCTCCAAAACATCCATACTTTAACAAATGAGTCTTCAGATAAACTGCTTGAGCTACTTTGAGAACTAGTATTGCTGGAATCATCATCAGCAATGATCTGAAAAGCTTCTCTGGCCTGTGGCAGAACAGAGGAAAACACAGCTGAGCCCCAGGGTCCTGAAGCAGCAGAGCTTGTTTTCTCTCATTCTCTCCAAGGTCCACAACAGTTTTTGAGCCAAATTTGACTGATGGCAGAGATGTCACAGATAATTCTGTTCCCACAGGTTTCAAGAAAACCCAACAACATTCAGGTAGACAAGGGAGAGGCAGGTCCCAGTTTCCCAGGTGAAGGAATAGCTGTCATGAACTCACCTCTGAGTACAAATCAGAGAATCCACCTGGGAGAAAAACTGTAACTACCTGATGTGCAGCAAAAACTTTTAAGAAGGTCTACCCCGATTTGCACACCAAAGTCAATCAACTGTGAAGGACAACTCAAGCATAATTAGGTCTAGAGCTCAAAGGTCAATGAACACAGCAGAATGAAGCCTTATTTAAATACAAAGAGAATGAGTCCGGTCTCATGCCAGGGAAGTACTGAAAGCACCTAAGCAAATATCTAAATGCGTAATCACCTATCGTAAGTCACGTCAAATAAAAGCTTTGTCAATAGTTACCGGCACGATACATTGCTTTGAAAATAAATGTTTTTCAAAACAAAAGCGCTGCTTTTCTATTGCCTCCTTCACTACCTGCCCTTAACAATCCCTCACCTAACCTGTCCTTACTGCAGGAAGAGGGGCAGATCAGCACATAGAGTTCTACCTCAGTGTTTGAAGGACTAACGAATACCGATGCAGAGGAGACCCAGCCCTGGTTTGGTTGCCATTTGCTTCTTCTGCTATGTATCACAAACTAAGAATTCACTCCTCTCCTATGACAAGTGACAAAGCTTGGCTATATTTAAAACTAGCAAGTACATTCCTATGACTGGATTTCTTTCAAAGACACCCAAGATCTTTCAGTCAGTGCTCTGCTTCATAGAAATCTGTGAACCATACCATTCCTCCTACAGAAAATATCCCTATTTAGCTGCTCCATAGTTCCAAAGAGTTTTGCAAGATAAGGATAAAAAGTACAATATGACAACCCCTCCCTGTATGCATCTGGCAAGGAATTCCAGTTGCCAGGCTAGTAAGTGTTTCCCAGATCATATACATAGGAGGTAGAAGCTTCCCTCCACCTGGAGGTGCAGCTTTTCATGACTCTTCCTTGAACCTTCCTCTTTGTTTCACAGCACAGATGATGGCAGCCAAATAACTATACTGTCCTCCAGGGTCAGCACAAGCAGCTTTCTCCTTCTCATCCCCCAAAATGATTTCCCGAGGTAATTTTTGGAGGAGGAGAAAGGCAAGCAAAGACACCCAGAAGTTACAACTGATTGGTCTCAAAGTTGTTTTCAGTGGTGGTACACAACACAGAAATTCAGGGAGCTCTGAAAGAACCATACCAGCAAAGCTGCAAGCAAAGGTAGCCTTGGAAATGCAGAGCATCAGCCATGATCCAAGCCCCAGGATGGAACACCTCTTGCTTGTATCTAGTTCTTTAAACAGCAGAAGTAGGACGTGTGTAACGCTGGTCCCATAAAGAAGGGAAGCATTCCTAGAAAACCAGAAAGTTAATTGCAAAAAGCAGACATCATTTAAAGACTCGCTTATGCTGAGCAAGAAGAGCAGCACAGAGGCAAATAAAAGAAGGAAGAAGTTGCACAGAGACACGGAGGAAAAAAATCAGCATAGAGGATTTGTTTCAAAACCACTGAAATCTATAGGAAGAATCGCATTATGCTTAAGAGACACAGATCCACTTTCAATGAAATTCAATTTCTACAGAAACATCACTGTGAACAGTTTTTTATCAGTTTTAGAAATAGAACCCCCCCCTAAGCTGTGTGTAACCTTTTTTTTTTGATAAATCATACCATCACAATGCTGAAATAACTAACTAAAAGAGCTTTGAAGACTGGTTGCTTCTGCTGAACGCAGCGGGAGTTTTGCTGTGGACTGTGAGGGACGATGGCCCGTCCCTCAGCACAAGCTAGAGAAAAGAATGTGAGTCTGCTGGAGCAGTGTTTGTGGAACATGGTGCTGATTTCAGTGGCGGCTTTTTCCATGCACCAAGCATGAGATCATGTACACGGCTGTATTTACATGGTGATGTAATTTTACAGCAGAAGCTGGAAAAACAAGGAGGGTATATCATGTCCAGCATGATCTATGCCAAGCTTTCCACAACTATGCAGCCTTCCTCCCATGTCATATATATGTTGGCAGGGTGAAAGTAAGAAGTGGGACAACCCTGCCCCCAGTTTCTAGACAACCTTATGCTTTGGCCGGAAAATCAACTCATAACTCAAAAAGCAACCTCCATCGGGCAGACAGTTTTCAAGTCAAGCATATGTGCTTAAACGAATGCTTACAAAATTACCTTTTGTTTTATACAAATGTTCTGACAGCACTTTTTATGTCGTGATCTCAAATGCAATTTTTTTCCAAGTAGCGGTTTATGATAATGTGGTTTACAAACTGTTACGCCCACTCAGCTTTTGAGGTAGAATCTTACTTTTTTTTTCCCTTAAAAGGAATGCCGTGTCATGCCATTAAGACGTAAAGACTCAAAAATAAATTTGTTGGCCTCATTTACATACAGAATGCTATTAGTCATAAATAAATAAACTTAAAGCAGAATTGTTTGATTAACCAGTGAAATCATATACAGGCATACTGGAAAATCTGAGTTTAGTCTATGGTCGGTTTCTAACTAAGCAGATGCTGATCTCTGCGTGAATAATATTTAACGTAAGATCATAACTGCTGTGCCAGTTCACCTTCATCCATTTTGGACTTGATTGAAATAAAACTGGTGCACCTTCTGAACCTCTGCTGTTTTCATCAAAATTGTTATAAGTTAAGAAGCAGAGTGAGTCACTAACTAGAAGCAACAGAAAATCCAACTATAAACCATGTGTGATTATAGCTACAAA
Source organism: Gallinago jamesoni (assembly GCA_025769975.1). NCBI lineage: Eukaryota > Metazoa > Chordata > Aves > Charadriiformes > Scolopacidae > Gallinago > Gallinago jamesoni. The sequence continues at coordinate 5,409,808 of JAOQGH010000040.1, forward strand.
TTAAGTGAACTGACAAAACAGCTTTCGTAACAGTATTTTCAATACAGTAAACTTGGATGTAACAATCAAAATAGTGGCTGAACATGCATTAAAGGGACAACATACAGCTGTCACCATTAGAAGAGTGCCCTGAGACACCTTTTTTCTGTCTTTCACATATGCTGGAGTACATGAAGTTCCTTGCTAATTTATATTGTGGATTGGTCTTGAAATGATGCATCATTTTCCTTTTCTGGAAGGCTGCCTTGGTCTCAAATAAGCCAGGAGCTGAATTTGGAGAAGCCGAAGTCTCACATGCATTTATAGTGAGGCAGTCACTAAGCAGAAAAGAATAATACTCTGCACTTAAAAGGCAAGACATCTCAGGTGATTTCTAGCTGGCCTTGTAAGACATTCAGATTGAAATAACACTTGCTGGAACACCCACTTTTAAAGGCAGTTGTATCTTGGGACTGGTGCTAGGAACCTGCATGTAAAAACATGTATCTCCTGGGTTTTTTTCAGGACTGTTGTCTAATATAGCAATCATACTGATGAGACTGAAGGAATCATCCATGAAAAATGCTTTATATGGCAGCTAATAAGTCTGTCTAACTGGTTGATTGTACTACAGCACAAATTCTCTTCCATCTTTCACAATTCTGTTCAGGACTCAGTGTGCACCCCAGTGCCTTCTCAACAGGCACTTGGAAGCAAATAATGGACACTGACTTTTCCTTCCAGCCATCTACCATTCCCATACGTCCTCTGCAACACCTCTTACACAGAAGACCTCACATAATTAACACACTGGCAGCTCCCATCCTCCAAAACAGTTTCATTTTGCAGCCCACTGTAAGCAATCCTCTGGACAACCCCTCTTACCTGGCAGGCATCCTCAGAAGCACCATTATTGTGAGGACTGGACTATTATTTCAGGGGATGACACACAGCTTTGGTCTACTGGCAAGGCAAATGGTGATGCAATGAACTGGCACTTCTTGGTTCTTAAGCTGGGCAGGTCCCTCTCCATTTCTAGATGATTTTCCTCAGTAGGGAAAGCAAAGAAAATTCCTGGTTTCCTCCCAGGATCTTGGGAGCCAGTAATTAGGACACAAGTAGGACACAGCAGTTTAAAAAAAAAAAAAGCACAAACAAAAAAAGAAGCCAAAAAAACCCCAGTGCAACAGGAGTTTCTTTTCCTCATCTTATTGCAGATGAGTATTGCCTGTTTCCCTCTCTACCCCGCTAGGTATAACAATGCTTTTTTCCAAAACTTAAATAAATGATTTTTCTCAAGAACACTGTACTCTGCACAAATTGAGGAACAAACCTGGGCAACAAGCTACCTCAATGCTCCAGTTTTCTAGGAAAAAAAAAAAGCACAGTGTATTTAGGCAACTATTAAGACTATTAAGAAGCCTTGCCTACCTCCTCGGTGTGTTAGCAGTCAACTCCCCTACATCCAACACTACATGATAGGTAGCTCCTTAGTTAGTATTTTCTCAGAGAAAAAGGTAGGTATGGGAAAATAACGGAAGATCAGCACAGAGGATTATAAACATGCTCAGGTGACTTGCAGCTGAGGTGTCAAAAAACACGTTATCTCAGACTGATCACTGTTTGGTCTTGCGTGCTTGACAAGTGTAACACCTGTGCTTAGGTAACACAGGCCTGTGACAGACTCAGAGGCACCTTATCGAATGTTCTTGAGATTCCTGCTCTGCTGTCGGAAAGATCAAAGCACGGAGGTGAACTACACCTGTGGGAATCCCCGATAAACAGGCGAGAACAGCAGGTTCAAAACGCTGTCTAGGAAGGACCGAGCTTCGCAGTGCCTGCCTGCCTCTGCCCGGCTGCTGCTTCAGAGATCCCTCAGTCCATGAGGTATCGAGGTTAAATTTACTGTTTGCCTTTCATCCATGGTTTTGTGGTTGTTCCCATGTCCTGCCTGTGTCGGCATATACATTAGGACTTGAACTTCAGTTTGAGATGCCGCTAAACATTGTATAAACAATTGGGAAAAAAAAAAGAGTAGTATTTTCTGTTCATAACTTTTATTATAAACACGTATATTAAATATTAACATAGGAAAAAGGAGACATCACCAGTTAGGCCTAAGTGTCCTAAAATAGCCCAAAAAGTCTATTTTACACAGTCTCCACTGAGCTGGTAATCTCTGTAGAACCACTTCTGTGGTAATCAAAGCCTCCGAAACACTGGGATATTCCCTGTCCTCTCCTTCGAGTAGAGCAGCATTCTGCATAAGGGAACAGTTCAGCCACAATGAATAAAAAAGATCCATGTATTCAAGTAAAGTAAAGATACTCCCAGAATATCAGCTCGGTCCAGTTCCTCTTTTTGTTTCACCCAACAGGCCGGGCTCATCCCAAGTGTTGTATCTGGCTGGAAGTTAATGCTGTCAGTCAAGATCCTCTGAGCCTACGGGGAGCTTTGCAAAAAGTGTCAGTACGAGCTGAAGCTGATGTTTTTTCTCTGAGTAACATGCAAAAACTTCTTCAGTTCATTTATAAAAACTGGTTTTAAAGCAGAACATGCAAGAGCCTGGGAAAATCCTTTTGTTTGCCCATTTTCAAAATACCCATTTCAAAATGCCCATTTTCAACAACAAAAATCTGGATGGTTGAAGTTTGAAAAGCTTCAATTATCAGCGGATTAAAAAAATAGCTAAGAGATAACATTTTTTCTTAACCCTTAAAGCCAGAAAAACTTTTTCTTAACCCTTAAAGTGGAAAAAAAAATAAAAAGGTGCTCCAAGTTCTGCGCTTAAATACAGTGTGCTTTCCTGTTACCAGGTTTCCTCTGCTCCCCTCCCCACTGGTCCTTTGCCTTCCAGCAGCGAGTGCTCTCGCTGCCACTCTAGTTCATGTTGGGTGTTTCAACGGGATCCAAGTTATAAAAAAGATACAATTATTCAGCAACTATATGAACATACATATATTTGTACAGTCCAGACAGCCAACAGTAAATGTGTAAGTAGTGGATTTAAGGGAATATATATATATATATATATTTTATATCCAGTAGTTAAAGTAGTGCAAAGAGTGCTTTTAGATGTATGTATTGTAGATTATATACATGGCATTTTCCCACCTTAAAAATAAATGTGAATAAAACTCTGGAAATATGGGGACTAATATAAAAAATAATCTTAGGATTTTGTAGGAAAAATATAATTTGCAATAAAAATATAGTAATTTCTTCTTGCTAGAAGCAAGTAACAAAAATATACTCCCACACATATTTTTTCAGCATCCTAGACATGCAACAAATATTTTTGCAGTAGTAGCCCATCTTTTAAACAATGTCTGAGTCCCTTAATGTGCTGCATTTTAATTAATATCAAAAAGCACTTATGACAGTAAATATTTGCTTACTCCTTTGTACATGTTAGTCTGGCTTTTAGCAATGTAAGCAAATGCTAGAACATTGTTGATTAGATAGGAAGTGGTTTATGTATAAGAATGCTATATAAGAAAATAATTTATCTAAAAATATTGGCTCTGATCCTAGGCACGGCTGTTTCCTCTTTGTATTATTCCATTGATTCCAACCAGAATTCACCCAGAGCAAGTCTGAAGGGCTTTCACTTGCAAAGATCACAGAGAGAGAAACTCTGACTCTATCTTTCAGTCTGTCTGGTTAAAGAGAAGGATGGGGGGAACCCAAGCTACAGGCACATCAGGGTAATGAACAACCCTTCATCAAAGACAGAGATTGGAAAAGTCTTTGGGTACTGCCCTATTGCGTAGTTCCCTTTATGCTTTCTACTGCCACAGGCCTTCCCACTCGCTCAGGCACACGTTACTCCCATCAAATGGTGCCCACATGGGTGCAGCCCCAGAGGCTCAGAGGTACCTGGGATCAAGCCACTGACCGGAATGATTCCTATGGACTTTGGAGTCTGCCAGAGAGAAGACTGCAGATGAGGATTGCTAATTCAAGCTGCTTCTCTCCAAAATTGGATTTCTGTGCTTTTATGTGGCCTGAAAGGGGCAAAAAATATATTTTTCAAGGTGGATTTTTTAAAATCAAATGAGTCTTCCTCTTAATAATATTTAGCCAGTATTTCTCTTGGTGAAGCTGAATTTTCCCAGTTACCATCGAGGTGTGATGCAGTGGGCAACTTCTGAAGAGCTTGCATAGACAATATTTTTATTTATACTATTTAAACAGCATACAAATATCTTTGTAGAAAAATCAGTCCTGAGTTTCACCTCCAGTCTTCAAGATGGCCCAATGCTGTACCATTTAACAACAACTTTTTCAGGGTTGGCGATAGTATCTTTCCACTGCTCTACTGCTTCACTGTTACTGCTATCAGAACTTATCCAGATCTGCAGTAAGAAACAGAAAAATAAAATTGAGTTTACCTGATATAACACAGAGGCTCAGCTTTTATTAAGTCCAAATAAATACCATGGAAGTGTAGAACAAGATACAACGTGTAGACTGTGACCAAAGCATAATAGCAACAAATATAGTTCTGTTAGGACTAATGTATTTTGGCTTTCAGCTGGGAACACAGGGAGTCTGGGTTTAAATTTAGTCTCTAAATAGTTTAGAGAACTCTAACTAGAGAAGCATTCTAATGTTTCTCTACTTAATATGATGCTTTAAGTCAAGCATTCCTTGGTCCCTTCACATGCATGTGCTGGGGTCAAGGGCTCATGAGGGCCAGTGATAGCTCTATGCATTCAAACTCCAGTTGGCTGGAAGCCATCTGACCTCCCCAACTAGCTGTCCAGCCTGTTCACGAGCACTTAAAATTGCATGCTCTAACAGACAGGGCCAAACCTGCATTCCACAGAGGTTACTAACACACCCATATCACACATAGTCACGCAGTAAGAATCCACTTCTTCCCAGTATTTAATTAATAGATAGCGGTCATTAAATGAGTAGGAAATTTTCCCCCTGAACATTCTCACCAGCCTCCATTGTGAAATGGATTCTGCTAATGTAAGTAGGTATCATTATTTACAGGACTCTATTTCCTTAGGTCTTCCAAGAATGAGTCTTTTTAAGACTTCTCAGAAACCTTCACCATGAGGTACATTTAGCCTGCACTGCTGAAGCATAAGTCCTCAAGAAGCGAGCATGTCTTCCAAAAAACCACAGACACCTGATGTTTCATCCACAGAGATTCAATATACAGCTTGCTCATGATTAAAGACATGCCTATAAAAGCAGCCTAATCTAAGTATTGTCTGCTTAGAACAGCATCCAATTAAACATCATTCTCTGAAGAACAAAGTTAATAGATCCAGCTATATTCATCTTTTTCCAGCTACCCAGCCAATTGCTCAAAGTACATTTTTCCCTGAGCCATATTTTATGTCTTCATGTGTTATGTGGCAATGTCTGCCTGCATGAGCTGAAACAACCTTTTCCAAACAACCTCTGAGGAGCAGAAGTAGCTCATTTCCTCCCCCCTAAAAATAAGATCCATGATTAAATACAACTTGGCAGATTGAGATGACCTCACATATTGCTAAGTGACTGCAAAATCATACCCAGCTATTTTCGCCCCAAGGTAGCACAACTAAAAAGAACAATTTTTTTTATTTTCCTACTCCAAATCCTTCCACCAACAGGAATCACAGAAAGATGGAACGTGTGACATGAGGCTCCAGAAAATAGAGGAACTTCATATAGCTCTTGCTGGCACATTGTTTCTGTAGCACATCAGCATCTCCTAAAACTGCACATCTTCAGCAGGCACAAGAAACACCACCAGAATGAGACAGTACCATTTTCTGTACCTAAGGGTAGCACAGCCCTTCATCTGACAAGGGACATTACAGTTGGGGGTCTCAAAATCTATTCTACGTTATTCATTTACACATATATTAAAATTCTGCTAGTAAACCTAGCTGGGTCAGGGAAAGCACAGAGAATTAAGAACAGCTATGGCTCACTATACAAAAAGAAAAGGAGAGAAAAAAGGGACAGGATGATGGTAAATTAGAACAACCAGGGGAAGAGGACAGAGAGAATAAAAAAGCACCAGACTACTGAGTTTTGTGGTGGTTAAATAGTCACACAAATGCTTTCAAAGAGATACTACTGAAGTTCCAGCTGTTAAAAAAAAAATATATATAATGGTGTTTGGTCCCCTATGCTATCACTTGATCCTACATATTTAGACTATTGTGCTAATTTCAGCATTGTTTTACTCAGGAAGGCAGTCCGATATTGTAGCTGTTGATATCTCCTCTTACGCGCACCTGTTTGTAAATGCCTCGGCAAAGCACACCAACACCCCTTTCTGTACAGTACACTGTAGGGTCTGGAGCTCCTGTGAGCACTAGTTTGTATTCTTTAGAAAGCCTAGAGGCACGGAGGAAATCCTACAGCTGTCTGGAGGAAGGAATCTTTCACATAGTAATACTCCACACAAAAATGACTTAAAGATTTTTTTAAAAGAAAAATCAAATGTCAACTCCTATTCTGACGTTAGTGCATGTTTAAAAGCCCAGTACTATTCTTCCTTGGTTTATTAAATGCAGAAAATTTAGAATTTACTATTTTGCTTATTTAAAGTATTTTAAAATTCATACCAAGAGACCTGTGAAACTGGATTTTAAGTAAAGGATATCACGCTAGTTAGCAGAAACCAACCTGTCCTAGGAAGTGTTTTCTTCTCACTGAGCTTCTGCTGTAGAGCTTGATGAGAAAGCTAATTCCTTGTTCAGCTTGGCTAACTGGAAAGATCATCATTTCTCCCCACTTCACTTGGCCGTTAGTGGACTTCAGAAGACGAGTCTTCTTCTTATAGATCAGCCCTTCTGTACTAAACATTCCAACTTTCACAAAGAAATCTAGTACAAAAAGGAGGGAAAAAGGCACAGCACACAAAGGGTTACTCACAAACACACCCAAAACCGAACTGACAAGATCCACATGTATGGTTCAAATTGCAACAATTTCCCAGAAGTCTGGCCAAAAGAGCTGTACAATGGCTTTCCTGACAAGTCACACAGAGTATGTTCAATAATATTGAATTGATTAACACAGTATGCAAACAGCAAGTGCAAGCTAATGCTCTTGTATGTCAGGATTAATACTTGGATAAAAATCTTCCAAAATACATAAACACGCAGCTTCAAACCAAACAAAAAGTAATCAAGTAAGACATCTGTGGAAGCAAGCCTTGGCAATGGAAATCTACTGCACAATATGTTAGTCTGAGGTTTATAAGGAACGCGATGAATCGCCAACCCATCTGAGCAGCAATTTACCTGTTACAAACGCTTTTAGACAGGAGGCGTGAGACAGCTGATGTAACTTACATGAAGAGAGCGGTGTAGATGAAACTGGAAGGTTTTGTGCTTCAAGAATCTGTAACTGAATCCTCCTGTTTATTGCTTGAAAACAAGTTCCTACTTGAAGTTCTGCGCGGCACACCTACAAGCAGAAGAATGTTGCCATAACATCTGGATTAAGTTGCTTCTAAACTCAGGAAAACACAGGAATTCTGTCATATGTTGGGCTCTCACATTCGTATCTGGGATTTCCTGGACAGAAATACAAGTGTGTGTTGTACACACAACCTGCAGATGCACAGCAACTCAGTGCATCTCACACTTGTCGTAGCAGCAGTACATGTGCTCTGCTGATGGACTGCTTATGAGCAGCGCACATCTGGCCCTCCTGGGCTGCAGCCAGAGATACCAGACAAATAAATGAATCCTCAGTTTTCACCTGGGAAAGATTCCTTAATGGTAAGCGCAGACACATACAGGGAAAACCAGACAGCAGCTCTACTGAACCTGAGAGTGAAAGTGGGAGACCAGGTGTGCTCCACTAACACAAAGGCCTTCAGAGTTCTCCTCCCACACTTTCGAATTTGCAATATGGAGATAAAAGCAATGCTTTCCATAGATAGAAGGCCCCATCACTTAATGTCATGAATGCTTAGGGTGACTGAATGCTGCGGAGTTTCCCATGTTATGCAGGTACTTGTGTTTTACATGCCTTCATGCATACACCTCCTCACACACTCTGATGGGACTCAGATCATCAGTCTGAATGGTTTTTTTTAGAATTTTCTAGTAGCAAAGTTGTGTTGAGGCATTCTCATTACTCTCCCGTCAAATGCTAACGTACTCTGAATACTGCAGGAACAGCAGGAGAAGGCCAGGGAAGACTCAGCTCTCCTGACAGCCTCCATTTCAAAGGACTTTGCTAGTCCTGGTTCCCTTCAAGTCTTAACACACATCAGTGAAGCAAAATGCACCAAGCGAGAGAGCAACAGGTCAGATAAAGAGAAGTTGGGCTCCAGTTCATCGAACAGACCCAGACTGTCTTTGCAGCTCAGCCACAAAATTTCTGTATAACCCTGAGAGCGAGCCACTTACTCGACTCTGAGCTTTGGCTCTCTATTGGCAAGCTGGGTAGTTTGCTGCCTCTGAGGGCAGTACAGAGATGAATTCCAGCAGTGTCTGGAGTGCTCTTGGGTGTAATGGTGAGGAAAGCCAATGCAGAAACTACGAGATGATTTAGGAATTTACACTGGGATGAAGCAGTTTCTAAATTAGCTTCCTTTTTCACTTAATCTTATTGCTTTTGAAGCAATATGGTTATTCTTGTTAGAACTAAAAAATGTCAAGTGTAACTTATGTTAGAAATCAAGAGTATCACTCATATTACTCAGACACGCTTAGATGAGATTTGCTTTTGACTTGCTAATTCAAGTTTAATTTGTTGAAAATACAAATGTCTAGACACAATCTGTAAAAGAAACAAACAAAGTGCGGGTAGGGGGAAAGAAAATCCCACTGTGAAAACCACCTGTTTCTTCTTACACTAATGGAAATGAACTGCCTGAATTATTACTTCACAGCATGCAAGCGGAACATGAAATATATAGCTATCTCTGCAGCTTCAAGCCACTGAAGATCTTAGCACTTTTCTTCCATAACAAAAGCAGATTCCATTTGCTCTGAGCTCTTGCTGTGAATCCTAAGGATCTTCTGATGCTTTTTTGGTCAGAAAGGCAATAACCCCAATGTCTTTTGCTGAACATTTCCCCAGAATGCCCCTCCCTCAAGCTGTGGGCCATGTTGTGGAAGAGCTTGCTTTAGTTTCTTTCCCAGAAACAGCTGCAGTTTATGACCAGAACAGCTATGTGCATTTTTTCCCCATCAAAATGCCATTCCCCAAGAACATGGGAAGAAAAAAAGAAAACACAAAAAGGAAAACCCTTTGTTTGTTGTGAGCATTGAATTAGCACCAAATTATTTTACATTCAATTCCAACAACTCTTTCTAGGTGATATAACAACATGCTTTTGCAGTCTTGGCACTTACAGGTGCTTTGGAAGGAGGAGATATATCCAGCCAATGACTTGACTCCTCTGAGCTGAGCTCTCTCAGTGCCAAGGAGCACTCTCCAATTGTTTTTTTCCTGGGAGTCTGTGTCTGGATTTTAAATACCAGTCTGACAGCCTGCAGGCTTTGCAGTTTAATGGCAAATACAAAAGTTTCCATAAATTCAATGTCCTAGAAAGAAAAACAGAGGGGTAACATCACCATTGGAAGACAGTCACACCAAGCCCAAAACCTAGAAACCAAGGCTTCCTGGTCCTATAGCCACTGCTCCCAGTTACCACTTGAGGTTGCCATGGAAAACTGGGCTTTTAAAATAGTAAGCCCCCTCATTGTGAAGACAGAGCTCTGGATTATTTTTCACTACCATAACGAGTTGAGGCTTTTCAACAGTGTACACACGCTGTCACAGCAAATTCTCCTGTGGCCTGTAGCTTCAGTCTCTCCTGCTAATTTTATTTTCTTTCACTGTTGACTCACATTATGGGGGATTTATGTTGCTTTACCTTCCATCCCCTTAATATTCCTTTACTGCTTCTATTAGGAATCTCATCCCATGCAACCAAATCTCACTACTTTCTGCAGAAAGGAAGTATGAACTTTGCCTCCTGCCCTAGTGAGAGGCAGGGACTGGAGCACCTCTCTTATGAGGAAAGGCTGAGAGACCAGGGTCTGTTTAGCCTGGAGACTGAGAGGGGGCCTCATCAATGCTTATAAATATCTAAAGGTGGGTGTCAAGAAGATGGGGTCACGCTCTTCACAGTGGTGCCAAGTGACAGGACAAGGGGCAACAGGCACAAACTGGAACATAGGAAATTCCATCTCAACATGAGGACAAACTTGTTTACTTTGAGGATGCCAGACCTTGGAACAGGCTGCCCAGAGAGACTGTGAAGTCTCCTTCTCTGGAGATATTCAAAACCTGCCTGGGTGCATTCCTGTCCAATCTACTGTGGGTGACCCTGCTTTGGCAGGAGTGTTGGACTAGATCTCTGAAGGTCCCTTTCAAGGCTGACCATTCTGTGATTCCATGATCATATATCTTCCCTGGGGTGACTGTGCACCCACAGGTATGCCCAGTCTTTCCCAGTCTTCCATCACTGAGCTGCCAAGGCCAGCAGCTCATGGTTCAGTCCCCTGTGAGAGGACCTGTCCTGCAGGCTTGGGTGGAGGGCAACAGTTCAGTGCAAGAGAGTATATAGGGGGAGGAAGTGGAACAAGGCTTTTACTAGGATTTTGAGAAGCCTGGAGGTGGGAGAAGAAACTTGAACCTAGACAACTACCACAGAAAATATGGCATAGGAGTCGATGTTGGGTCCATTTTAAAAATCCATTTACATTTCACTTTTGTTTTTTTGGGGAAGAAGATTTCTTGGTGTTTTCTCTGCCAGTACTTACATTGCATCCTTCCTTAGCAGAAGATTTGAAATGCACTGGTTTGGGCAATGTAAGAATTCCCTTGACAGAGATACGAGGATTTTCCCCACAGCTAGAAGGCCAGCTCAGGTCTTTGCACTGCAACATTGAAAACATGCTCAGTTTAGACAATGTAAGACTCTGGCCTTCAGACAACTTAGAAATAGTGTATTCTATACTATTCTAGAATTATACATAATTGCTGTAATATCGAATATAAATCAGAGCCAGTGTAATGACTGTGTCACTTCAGATCATTTAATAATTAATTTTCACAACCAGAAGGTAAAAAGTTATTTGGTAGATTTTAATGATTTTACTATGTGGAATTTGACAACAGATAAATCATGAAATCCCTTACGTAGTATTTATCACTTGATGCAGTTATGAGGTTTCTGACTACTCAAAGTTCCTTTGCCTAAAAATTATTCACAGTTCCTGGAAGTGTATAAAACAGACAGCGTAACAGCATCACATTAGCTAACAAAAAAGCCACAAGAAGCTAAATGTCCTCAAAGTGCTATTATGGCTCTGCCATGAAGGAATTGTTGGACTTTAAGTCAGTTAAATGCTGCCTCCAAAGTTGCTCCAATTTGCTGCCTCCAAATTTTCACAGCAGGGCCAGCCTATGACAATTTCAGCTTTCTATCTATGCTGAACAGTTCCTCACTCCACAATCAGATGTATAGTAACATAAGGAGTTATATACTACTTTTTAACTATTGACTGCAGCAGAACAGAGGTTGCAACACAAAAAAAAGGAGAGGAAGATACTTTGAATAAAGCCCAGTATAACATTTCACTGAACTGTGTTTATATTAATACTAAGAAGCAATTTTATTTTTCTCCTAGAAGTATTCCTTAAAATAATAGAGCCAAATTTAATGAGAATTAACAATAAGTATAGTAAAACAGCCATTTGAGTAAAAAATAAAGTTATTTATATTTGCTTACATGTAAAACAGTGATCCAAATTTGTTCTACAGAAGAAACATAGCTCAACTTAACGTTCAGTCTTCCAAAGTCTCGTTCATCACCTGATAATGTAATAGTATCTATGGAAAAAAGCCATTTAGTATTTTTAGAAGTAATGTAGTATCTTAAAAGTTCATTCCAAGAATAAGGCGACTCATTAGTAGGTGGACTGCCTGTCTTTGAAAACTTCTCTTAAAGTAAGTTTGAAATATCTTAATGCCTACATTTTAAGGACAAAATATCCATGAAGTCCTGTAGTCTGTCCCTCTGTATAACTAAAAGGCTTCACGTTTACTTCCGTTACCTTTACTGAATTTAGTAACTTGTGTTGTACTCAAACGACTTTTAGAAAAGAAAAAGGCATGTGCTTGAGACACTTAGAACACATTTATAGTCTATCATTTTCCTTAAATTAATCACTTCCACTCTTAAGTTTATAAATTGGACTGCTTTTCATCTTTTCAGATTTAAATTCCAGCCTAGTCAGCATTTTACTATTATGTTTTACTCCAAGTCAGAACAGCTGTTTAATATTCAGTGTCTGTCTGTCATGACTGAAACCAGGTAATTGTCCCTCAGTCTTCTTTTTGAGGAGGCTGGGTAAAATTCTGAATTCCAGCAGGGTGACTTTCATGGGGACTTGACTAACTTTTGGTGGTTTACTTTTCAGTATCTCCACTTCTTCAGCATTCTTTCATAAATAAGGATACTGGGTTTGCACACAGTATTCTTGCCTAATTCCCAGTGTAATATGGGTATTGGATTACATGCACTTCTCACAAAAAAATACTGATATGTGAAAAAGGACTAGAGTTTTGACCAAGGTGCTACATTCTATCCTAAAAGAACATCTGTAATTTTTTAGTTCACTGGGGTAGTAAATCCAGGGATGAATTTTTCAAAGGCATAAGAACTCCTCCAAGGCTCACTTTCTCAATCTGGTGACAACAGGAAAGTAAAAGTTCTTAATTTCAAACTGCAAAGTAATCTCTAAAGTGACTTGCTAATCTGATTCATCTCAAAAAAACCCAAAATTATCAACAGTAGAGACAGCTTAGTGTTTTGAGTGCAAAGGGAAATACTGCATTACAAGGTAAACAAACAAAACATTACCTAGACTCCTGTTACTGCCTTGTGAATCCTTTCTGGAAGAAGTACTGCTAGGTACACTGGAGAATGAATCGTATCTCTGGGAGCAAAAAAAAAAATGTCACTGCATTCAGAGCAACAGATGCAAAAAGCCAGAGGGATTCTACCATCAGACAAGACATGATGAAAAAAACAATATCCAATTTCAAATAATTGTCCCATTCCCTACTAATCTCTTGATCCAGCAGCATGGAATTACTACTTTGATGCAGAGAGCTAATACAGGACACATATGGCCAGCACAGAATTTTTTTCTCACTGATATGTATGAAACTTCATCTCTATATAATAGGTGATTATTTGTGAGAAAAAAAAAGACAAAAAATGATTTTTTTTTTCATCAACTGAAACTTCTAGTGTTCCACTTTTTGAATGATGGGAGAAATCACAAGATGACAAACCACAACCTCTTCTCTCTCTTATCCTGCCTAACAGCCTACTTGGGTTTCTCAGCAGCCCCGTTGGGCCAGAACAGCACTAATCAGAGAAGACATTAAGAAAAGAGCCTCTTGAAGTGGTCAAGATGTTGAACTTTTCCCTCTAGCCCTTCCTGTGCATAGTACAATGTCCTTCAATGTTTACTTTGAAAACACAATGCAACAGGAACAGATACACCAAGCTGAGTTTTCAGTATAACCTAAGTTACAAGGAGAACTCACCTTCATGAATCGATGAGGTGGGCTTCTGAGATCAAACATTGAACGACTCACATCAAATGATCCAGGCAAAGTGCTAGATCTCAAATCACTAACTAAAAAGACAAAATGAACAATACAAATCATGTAAGCATCACTGCAAAAAAAAAAAAAAAAGAAAAAAACAAATGCTAAGAAGCTTTTTAAAAATTTATGTAGACCTATGGTGGAACTGAAACCTAGCTAAGCAACATCTAAGGATGTCACCACCATTCCCAATTCCCTTTCCCAAACCACTCTGCTGAAATAACAAATCCATTAAATTATCTTAATCCCATCTTGACATAGTTCAAACTTTCCCGGTCACATTGGTAGCACTGGTAGAACGGGGAGCTTGCCTCAAAGTTATTTCCACAAGAAAAATGTTTGGGATTTTTTGGTTAGTTGGTTGGTTTTTTCGTTTTGGGGTCTTTTTTTTCAGTAGATGCCTTAGCAAAACAGAAAAGCCTTGTCTTTATATCCAGTTAGCCAGAACTGGTTAACTTTTTAAAATTTTTCCCACAGTAAAGATCCCAGTGGCAAAAAACATGCTGCCTGCTAAACTTGGCCTCATCTCCTTGGCTTTACTGATCACAGTGTCAAAGCACCATACTCTGCACCCTTACTAGATCTCAGACAAAGCAAATCTAACTCTAAGATGACACATACTTGTTACAACGCAAAAGTAAGATCTTTATTTTATAGAAGGGTAGCTCTCAGTTTTCTTTTGCCCTCAAAGTAATAAAGAGCTAGAGCACATTGTCTATGCGTATTATGAGCATCACTACAAAATGAGAGCTGAACTAATGCCACTGGTTCAGGAATCTTTGCTGACTCCAGTAACGTTCAAGAGGATTTTAAAGCCTCCCAACTTCAAAACTGACCAATACTAAAATGAATGAAAGCAGTATGGTTTAACTTCTAGTACTACCTAACGCATTGAGAGGAAAGACAGTTCCTTTTTCAAAATCTTAAATTTTTAATGGAAAAAAAAAATTACTGTTTTTATACTGAGAAAGTTGTGTGCAAAATATAAAAAGCAGAAGAATTTTAACCATAAACATATGTTGTATACCAATAATAACTAGGATTTGGGGGAAATATTAACCAATTTATTTTTCAGTTTGCTGTTGGGTTTTGGTTGTTTTTTCTTTAAATGAAGAGGAGGGACTTCACATGAAAATTCAAGAATTTCACTTTATACCTTCCAAATAAACACATTCTGTAGCTCTCAGCCCACGCACATGAAAAGCATCATAGCTCTGGCTGCAACAAAATAGGTTTCGAGTTTTTCTTAAATAGTCTATAGATGCACAGGGAAGAGAATCATCTAGCTTTTGAAACAGCTGTCAAAAACTGGAGGGAAGAGGCATTTTAAGTGTGTCTAGAGTAGACTTCTAAGTGACCTTTCTTGTGTCTAAGCTTACTAAGGCAAAACTAGCGAAGTGTTTACTTCGCTTGAAGAAAAATGGAAAAAGAGATGATGAACTGAAGGGAAGATGTTTAAGACAGTTTCGTAAAACCCATTTGGTTCCCACCACAGGTGCTTACAAAGCCTAGGAAAACCATATGCGTTAAAGGCTGCTATAATTTTCTAAGTTCGTTTTGTTCTCTTAAAAAAAAGTAATAATGGAGCAGTCTTTTCATGTTGTCTCTATGGTGATTCAGAATTATTTTTCAAACAGGACAGTCTGAGACATTTCCCCCAGCTGTAAAATAAGCATGCTATACTGTTCTAAATAAAACATCTTTAAAAATGCATGCTGCTGCCAGCTTCCGATGTGATAGGGAGGTGTGTACATTTCTTCGAGCATATGAGTTTTCTGAATGTGTTTGCCTTAGCAATCACTTAGAGCAAGCAACACTTAGTCATCTACTTTACTCTAAACAGCATTCATTATAGGATACATACACCGATGACGGGCACAGGAGAAAGTTTCTTTCCTTGCCAAGCACTATCTAAACTTTTGCTATCTCACAGCCCTCCCCCGTTGTTAAACACATTTATGCAATGAGAAGTGGGGACATTTTGGCACCTTCAAAAGCAAACTATGAAAAAGCTGGTATATAGCATCACTTCCCTGTTCTTATCACCTGCTCCTGAATGTTTTTTGGTGCTTGTTCCTCTCTCCATATAGATACTCCTCGGGCATTCCTCCATTCAACATGCTGTCTGACTTCCTTTATCCTTCTTCCTCCTATTACTGGTAGCTGGAATCTTCAGTACTGCATTCTGTTTTGGGCCAGAAGCAACTACACCAGCTTGCTTTGCCAATTTGTCTACCTTCATGTGATGCGTGCAAGCCTTGTTAAGCTCCCAAAAGACAGAACGTAATGGTGCAGCTGGAAATCAAGGACAGCTGGCTCCACAGACCAATTCACCAACAGACCACCATACAAACCTGTTTGAGAACTGCTATAATCAAACACATCTTCTGTAGACTAATGGCTTTCTTCTCTTACCTATAAATCTTGGGAAGGGGAGGAAGACAGAAAAGTAAGGGTGCATTCCTTCTCACCTGATCCATATAATTTCCTATTATCTGATTTTGCTTGGAAGCGCCTAATCAGATCTGGCGAAACCCGATGCTCCAAATAGAATGGGTTGTACACGTCATAGCGGGGCCACTGGTACACGCCGTGCAGTTCTGCTTTCCGGTCACCAAATGAGGCTCTGGCAGATTCTGCAGAGCACAAGTAAACATCAAATACAAGAGTTCCAGACATAACAAATGCTGCCTGGCTTCATAAGGCAGGCAGAGTACCTTCAGGGCAAAGGACAAAATATTTCAACATTATCTGCTTCAAGAAAAGGGGAAAAAAAGAGAAAAAGTAAAGAAAACACACATACATATTATGTCAGATTTCCACAGTGTGCTAACAAACATTGGAATTAAATTGGCCGTAAAAAGCTATGCATACCCTTTCTTGGAGTTCCACAATAAATGCCTAACTAGTTAAAATACAGAAGGCTCCAAAGACAGAGAGCAAGAGAGAAATTAACAGGAAAAGTAGGACCATGTGTCCAGAAAACCTCTGATTTATTTGGCTACCAACCCCCAGGACATTCCCACTCAGCTAATGGACCCCAGACCTTCAGGAGGGGGTTTTGTATAGAAAGATAACACAACTTGTGTTATCCTTGTCATCCAATTTCCATAGGAATTCTGTCAATGCTAAAATCACTAGTCCAAAATGACTTGAATTGTTGGCTGAAGCACAAGTAGACAGATCTGAGAATGCCCGACTCCCAGCCCTTTACAGAACAGCTGTCCTATTTTTCTTTCCTTTATTCATAATAATTTCAGAAAAAACACGCACGTCTTGGTCAGCAGAACAAGAACACTGCTGTAGTGCCTCATTCTGTCTGTCTGGAGCAAAAATAAGCCATATGTAACACTACAGTAGAGAATGGAGACAGGACAACCTAGAGTCTGCCAAGCTCTGATGACTGCTTACTTCACTTCACCTCGCTGGACTTCAACCTATCTGTTAAAAGGTTCTTTGCCCCATTATGAAGTGCCCTCAATTCCACAAGTGTGTTGCACCGTAAGACGCAAACTATAACTGCTGTAAAATCCTTCCCTCCAGGTATTAGTAGAGTAAGTAAAAAAGAATAACTAAAACAGTGAGATGGAACATAAGAGATGATAAAGCAAGAATTCAAGTATAATGGGCTTGAGCATGACGTAAAATGGGATTAACGCTAGAAGTGAGGCCATAAAGAACTGATACACAGCAGATGACGGAAAAGCCAGTGTTCCAGACCAGGAGCACACTTCTTCCTGCTAGCTTACTTCTGTGAGAGCATGAGACATGCTGCAGTGAGTACTGGAAAGAAAGGCTGCCAGAACTTAATTGCTTTCAGAAGAGATGCCAAGAGCCAACACTGAGCACGTCTATTTCACTACAGGAAAATGGTCAGACACACACAGAAAATGGAGTGGAACTGAGAGCAGAACTTGGACACTACAGATATTTAACAACAGTCTAAGAAGCAAATACTCTAGATGCAATTTTTTAATATGCTAGTGCATTGGCTAATGTGAAGAAGGAATGACAGCACACTTCACTGTATTTAGTAAATCTCCCTAAAAAGTAAACTTAGCATTTTTAAACACAACATTAATGAGGCTTGAAAGCTCTACTTTACAAAAATAAGTACTTATATTTGGAAAGAGAAATGGAGGTTGCCTACTTAATGTAAGAGCCGCTTTTCAAATATTTGTTCAAGAATTTAAAATATTTGCTCAAGAGAGACAATTATGAAGAGTCAGGTCATCGTGCCAGAAGATCTACCAGCTTTATAGCCTAAGGGCCACTCTGTTCACCAGGTCCTTCAGAAATAATGAAGCAGAATTCCCAATGAAGACAAGTCACTACTTTATAAGTCACTGACTAATAAGCTTGTATAGAACAGCATGAACAAACTAAACATTATCTAAAGGTTGTTAGACACATCTTTCTTCTCCCTGGAGAACATTCATGCCTCAGAGTCCTTGATGGACTTCTCTGTACAGTGTCTTAAGGATAAGCCAGGACAAAGCAAGGCAGAGCCTGAACCCAGACCTAGTGAGCAAGGGGATTACCAGGAGCATGTCCTGCATTTCCGTACCTTGCTCAAGTATAGACTTGCAAGAACAGTAGCAGGGAAGCAAAGAGGCTAAAGGTGGCCTCAGAGATGATGGGGGCCTCACATGTTCTACCTCCAACTGTTAGGTTGTCTGTCCATGTCTGGTGAGGCAGACATCACAAATAAAACTCACTAAAAAGATGGGACACAAAATGGCCAATCTATACTGAAAAGCCCTGCGTGGCTGATTAGCTTTGCTCTAGTGTTACCAGCAGGGGTGGGTGAGGAGGAAGTTTGGCAATAGGCATGCAGGTGGAGAAAAAAAGCAGCAGCAAGGACCTGGAAAAGAGAAAGGTGGGAGTAAAACCACACAAACACAAAAAGAGTAGGTAGTACTGCATTAGTTATTACGCAACACGTGGTTGACTTTTTCCAGTTAAAGGGTTTCCACCCTCAGAAAAGAAATACAATAACATAGGACTAAAAGCGTATTATCAGCTTATCACATCCTCGAAGCAAAGCAACTCTATAAAGAAAACAACCATTCAGGTATGTCCTTGTGCCAAAATCTTCCCTTACCTAATTCTAGACATCTCTTGTCAGGCCCAAGAGCATGGTGACAGCACGTGTCCTGTAACTCATGGTACTGGGACTGGCTCCTATTCTGTTAAGATGCCACTGTGCCTAAATTGCATGTACATCATTTTGGCAGTCTGAGAATGGGACTAACTGGCAGAGGAGGAAGCACAAGATTGTTGGGCATCAAGCACTCATAGTATGATGTGCAACCTTATGTACTACTGAGATCTGTGACACCTCCCGAAGAGCAGGAAATAGCAGGGTGAAGAAAATTCACCATGTAGCAGCACACGCTATCTTAGCAAAATTCGAAAAGGAAAATGTGTTGGTATGTTTAAATGTATCAGTACTTTAAACAGGAAAGCCAGACCAGCCTCCTTCTCTATTTGAGCAATGTGGACACTGGGGACATGTTAGGTTTTTCCTTGCCTCCAATAAATTCTTTACTGAAGCTTCTGTTTCCTTTAAGTGTCTTGCATCACTCTTGAGTATGAGCACTGGTGTGCAATCCTCCCTTTCAGTTTTATACGTGCAACATCACAGACATTCATAGTGGCATGACATCCTTCCCGAAACTTCTGTGGATGTCCAGAGAGAAAGGAGACAAGATCGGGCTTCTATAAAAGTTTTGCAAATACATGCTTTCAGTAGGACTACATGACAACTGTTTAGCAGAAGCTAAACAACTGTTTCAGCAATGTTGTTAATGTTTTACCTTGAATCCCTCCAGCATGTGAGATACTGGGAAGGTTCTTCGGCTGTACATAAGCCAATTTGAATGGAGGCACCACAAATGGTACCTCATGACCATCTGGGGGCAGTTTAGAAAGCAGATAGTCCTCTGAACAGCCAACTTGACACTTCACTGACACAGAAGACAATGGAGGCTTCTCTACAATAGTTGGCTTGCTTGCGGCTACTGCTTCTGATTCCGGCACCATGGAAACTGCTAAAAATAAAGAGCAAGAGAAACAGACAGTCCACATGTGCATTAAGTTTTGAATAATACTATGAACAGATCTCTTTTATTTAATAGGATCTGTGCTTGATACATTACTTTCTGGCTGTTAGTATTCAGTTTTACCAGTACTCAGGACTAGTACCTGGAAAAGACATTCATCCTCATGACACCTGTACTGATCCAAACTCTTTGTTGCCCAAGCTTCTATATTTATCGTTACCTTGCTCTTAAGTGAATTTTTGCAAGAGATGCATTTGTATTATAGAAGAATTCTTCAAACAACTAAGATGCCAAAGAAAATCCTAACAGCAAATCCACAGGGAGTTTTAAAAAGTATTCACTCTTAAGAGTTTGAAAGATACAAAGACCTTTACACAACCTTGGGTAAAAAAGTTGACATTTTTTGACAGCATACCAGGCTGCAAAGAGCAGACTCCAGACAAGTGTTATTTTTCAGTTCCAATTCATAACACTAACAAGCAAGTCTTCAATCTCCAAGTGGAGGTATGGAAAGAATTTTGGAAGTTGTAAAAGAATTTAAGTTTATCAGGGGTGACACAATCATTTTATTAATGGGAAATCTCATTATTAATGAAGCCAGAATAACAAAACCCTTAGTTGATGTCATTATGTCAGAACTCACGATCATTTTTTTCTTCTTCCATGCAGAAACACCATTTACAGCAGTTTTTTATACATTCTGTTGCCATTGTTTTCAGTACTGCAATTTAGAGGTGACGGCAATCAAAGATCCAGTGTAGCAATCAAACCTGAAAAACGCAGCAAAGCAAACCATATTAGATGTGAATAACTGAAATAAAAATGCAATATTATCAGTTATTTAATACACAGTTGGTTATCAGACACAATCCCTGGGTCAATGAGAAAGTTACTTCCATGATAAAAGGATCAGAGCCATCAGACTTCCCTCACAAATTCTTCTCCATATTAGAGAACAGGGAAAGAGAAAATAATTTTAACCTACAGCACCCAAGTACTTTTAGTGACCCACTCAAACAGGTCCCTGTCTTTCATGAACACTAAAATTCTCCTCATATTTGTGTGTGTCACTGGGCTTTGGAGTTTACTCAGCTTTACCACTGTTTTGATGTGGTCTTGTCAAGTCATTTGCAAGATGTGTTTTTTATTCCGTTTCCCTTGTTTACGTTTCTCCTATCCTCTTTCACTCATGTACTATTTTCACATACATCCATACGCGTTTACATTTTTCACTCAACATACTCCATACTTCACATTTGAAAACACTTTATGAATGATGCCAAAATTGCCTTCTTTGAGGAGCTACTGCTTTCTCATAATTGTATACACATGAAACTGAAGACCTGTTTTATTATATAATTGTCTGCTATGCATACAGAAATAAAGCATGCTGACTTTCAGCAAAGTTAGAGGCATGTAATCTACTAAAGAATGAGAACAAGTCTATAACAGATGGTTACCATTAAAGGAACTTTATGACAATAGTAACTGGCCTCATTTAAATGTCTTTATTCATATCCTTATGTTCCCTTTTGAGAGGGACTCAGACAGCTGCATTGCCTCTTGTCCAAAATTGTGGCTAAGTCTAGTCCTTTACATGTACCTAAAGTACACAAGGTTCTTTGTAAAACGTACCCAAGACATGATTCCAGCTCCACAGAGCTTAGAAGACACCAAACAGAACGTGAACATAAGCTGAAGAGATGGGGAAGACAACAAGCAAGAGAAAGGGAGAAAGTACAGAGAGAAGATAACAATTACACAAAAATGCACGTTTGCTCAGTTTTCTCAATCATAAGAAATTTCTTAAAGCTTCTGTGCTCCAGCACAGAAGTCATTCCCACCTGCAGCTGAACAGTGCAGTCATTTTCTTTGTATGTGTATTCAAAGGAAGCTAGAGAACCACACAAATACGGTTGGAATAACACTAATATCCCCAAAACTTTTCTTTCATTCAAAGCCCCTCAAAATTCTGATGGATGCCAAGTAGCAATATTAAGCTACGGACACTTCATGTAACTTAGAAAACACGTGCTTCCTGGTCTTACAATTTTATTTCCAAGGGTAGGGTGCAACTGAAACTTATCAATAGCTGTATCAATTTTCAAATACTGACCAAACACAGCATGTACTTACTGACCTGCTCTTTTGCACTCTACAGGACCTCAGCACTGCTGTTTCTGTTTTAACTTAGGGCTTTTGCAAAGTCACTGGGAGCACATGTCTTTGTGAGGAAGCCTTGAATTAACTTGTTATGTTTAAAATACTAGTGTGAAATACAATCAAGGTTTATTATTACAACTACTTAACTGTTCCAGAATCATGAGCTATCACGAAGTACTGATTAGAAGGAAATTCTAATTAGACGTAAATCTAAGTAAACCATTTTTCTACTGCAACAAGGACTTAAGGGAATATCAGTTTAATGCAATTACTCTGAGTAATTTTTGCTGGTTTTACCACTAAGTGGCATTAATTATTTCCTCTAGTTTTATACTGCACTTTGTGCTCAATAGAACAAAATGAACAAAACGCAAGTGACTCAAATATAAAAACTTCAGAAGTAGCCTGAATTCTGGTACATGTTATTCTGGAAAACAGAACACTACTGAAGAGATTACAGCAGAGTCTCTAACCAGACAGGGCAGGGGTGCAATATCTTACTTTAAAAGGGACACCATTCCTCTGCACGGAATCCATCCCCCAGTACTTATCAGGGAGTGTAGCAACAGGAGGAGCGGTAATGGTTTTAAACTGAAAGAGAGTAGATTTCAATTAGATTTTGGGAAGAAATTCTTTCATGTGAGGGTGGTGAGACACTAATACAAGTTGCCCAGAGAAGCTGTGGATGCCCCATCCCTGGAGGTGTTCAAGGCCAGGCTGGATGGGGAGTAACCTGCTGTAGTGGGAGGTGTCCCCGCCCATGGCAGAAGGGTTGGAACTCGATCATCTTTAATGTCCCTTCCAACTCTAATCATTCTGTGATTCTATGATACTTGCCCTGATCTCAAAATTGCCCATGACTGTAAGTACAGTACCAGATCTGCAGCAAAAATCTTCAAAGGTGATGCCACCTAATCCAGAACCTGCTCTACATCTTTGCAGAAGCACAAAAAGAGGCAGAGGAATTTATAATTAAATTCTCCACATTTCTATGGATCAAATTCTCACCACCACTCCTCCCTCGGAGGAGGCACACTCCTGATAGCTCAGCCTGCTAGAATTCAAAGTTTACTTTAAGGTTCCCTTGCAGTGATTTTCCTTCCCAGCTGTTATCAGTACACAGCTGGAGTTAATATGCTTTGCTCTTGTTCACCATGTTTAAACTGGGCTGAAACAGCTGCTTCATTTGCTCTAAGCTTTCCAACAATGGTATCTAAGCTTCAGTGGCAGTTTGTGCAGGCAGAAATCTTTTATTTCCAAATGTCCAGATTGAATTTATTCGCTACTCCTGGTGAAGAAACCAAAATGTTAATAACTGCCCTGTTTTCCACTTTATGTAAAGTGGAAAAATTAGTTTTTCTGCATCAGAGAAAATTCAGTTCATGGTAGTAATTTCTTTCCCCAGAGTTGTTTAGCTGGAACCATTATTGTGAGCACGTAAACAAATGGAAATTGTCTGTCACACACAGTTGCCTTTGCACCATGAGGTGGAGTGACTTATCTAGAAAAAAAGGGCTACATACAAGTATTGAGGATACAACAGTAATATTACAATTCTATGTATTTTGTACTTCTATCATTAAAAAGAGACCATGTTTTTCACAGTGAGACTAAGGAACCCATGACAGTCTATGACCATTATCTTTTTTTCCCCATTTATCAATAGGCAAACATTCATAGATTGTTTTCCTATCTGAAGACAAAT
>JAOQGH010000040.1:5433434-5562477 GCA_025769975.1 Gallinago jamesoni
TTTTCGTCGGCCTTTGTAGCTACAGAGCCCTCACCCAGCGCAGTCTTACCTGCTCTGGAGCCGGTCTCTGCCGCAACGTAATTAATCACTATCTACTGTGAAGAAGAGAATTCACTATTTACAGACTGTTGTTTTATAGGCAAGGTGGTATCATAGCCAATGCCAAAGTACATAGACACATAGCTTAGAGAGACCAATTCAGTTTGAGCTTAAATACTGTATTTTGAAAAGAAAGTTGCAAGAGACTAGAACACTGTTTACACTTTTTTAAAGCTTTAAAATATAATGGTTTCAGTGACAAAAATTGTGCTTTGTGTTCCTAGACTTACATCCAGGCACATTACAAAAAAAAAAAAAAAAGACAGCATTTGCTGAGGGATAGATCATCTGGATACAGTGTTCCCTCACTCTGCTTAGAGCACTTTGCTTTGTTCATGAAATCACAATACGGATGGTCGCAATTACTTTTTAAAGTTTTACTTAATTAAGCTAAAGAGATAGGTATATTTGGTTTTTTGTTTTAGTTCAGAGCAATTCTGGCAGTAAATTAGATGGCCTGAGTCCCAGTTAATTTATTTTCTCGTATCTGTATTTTCCAAGTTGCCTACAGTTAGTTATACAACTTTCGTCGCACGCAAGAATTTTGCCTTAACCATGTGGGACAGAGAAATTTAGCAGGTGCTGTTGTATATTTTATTAACTGAAAATGAACAAAAATCTTGTAGACAATTAAACAAATACTTCATGACCTTGACAGAAGCTGACATTTCTATCAAAGGTTAAAATTCTCCCTCATGCCAGAACATTTTGCTGGTGTCAGCTACCCCAAAATTCTCAGTATATCATTTAACAGTTGTTAAAAAGTTGTACTAACGTGCATTTGTCTGGGAACAAATTTACCAAATAAACCTGAACCGTAGAGACATTTGTTAGGTGCACCACCAAATTCCAAAGTACTGACTTCACAGCAATGCCATCCATCTTAACAAAAAATTAGGATACCTTGACCCTATGTTTAAGTTCTGGGGTCAGTTTTTGTTGATAATACATCAAAAACATCCTCTATTTTGGAGATATTGGACTGAGAACTCAAAGGACGGGAGGAAAAGGAGAGTTATCCCTGATTTTCAGACAAAAAACTGAGAGGAATTAAATCACTTGCAGCAGAAAAGGAAACTGAACTCAAGTCTTATCACTCTGTCTCAAATTCTCTCTCTTTCTTGGTGTTTTCCACCAATTTCAATAAACTTTTTCATTTCTGTCTTCCCAGTATCAAGCCAAAATAAGATACTCAAATGTAACACAGCAATAGTCCTTCCACATCAAGGCAGGACAGCCAAGGTTATTAGAACATCCTGGAAACAACAAAGTTTAAAAACCAGCCACACACACAGAGCCTAGAGAATTACAATCACTACTATTTTAATGGCTTTAGATGGAGAACATAAATTATCTTAATGATTTCCAGATTTCTCCAATAGAGATTTCGAATGAGCTAAAATCAGATAAACAGACTATCAAAGACTTCAGTTCCAGATGTCTCCAGAATGATTACAAGACAGAGATGCTTGGAGAAGAAAGTAAATATTTTCAACAACTCATTAAATAAAAAGAACATGATAGAAAATGTGCGATTACAATATTAAATATTAAAAGCTGAAGAAACAGTCTGAAAATAAATGTCAGGTCTTTCCTGCCTCATGATGGGAGGATGTGTTTTGCAACAAGTCTGTAGGCTATTGATGTATTTTTCCACGTTTAGTCAGAGCACTGCTCCATAGGAGCTGATCAGGTAACACGTTTAAAACTACACAGTAGACACAAAGGTGAAATAGCTGATCTCAAACTGGGAAAGCTGGCTAAACCAGAGGTTTCAAACGTTATGAAAATTATTGCCAGCCATAAACGTACAAAACGCATTCTCAGATCCGCATTCCAGAAACACATTGCGGCAAAACCTCTAGTAGCAGTAAGTCCTCACAAAGCAGGAGGTGCGAAAGAAAACATCCGTAAACTGGGATGATCGGTTGTTATTGAGCATTTGGGACAGATTCTCAAATGACGTAAGCGTCTACAGCTCCAGCAGCCCCAGTGGAGCCAGGACACTGAGGAGGAAGTGAGCTCCAGCGAGCTGGTTCACACCTCAGCCCAACACCACCTTTATGCTACCCCTATGCCATTCTGCCTTTCAGATCCCGGAGGTGCAGTCAATCCACCACATAAATCCTTCAAAGAGCACGGCAATCTCCCTGCAGGTCTCCACAGGATTAACAAAAACACAGCACAGTGAAAGCTGCTTCTGCTGCAGGTCTTTTGATGGTGCAGATGCTGCAGAAGTTTTAACTTCCATGGCCAGCTGTTCCGTAGCTTTGTTTCTCGGGGAGAGCACCTGGGAGCTATGCATGGGTCTGAGCAGAGCTCTTTGCCTGCAGAGGGGTGGCTTGTGACCACCACATCTCAAAAACCAGTTGACATTAGTAAAACAGCTCAAATGGCTTGGACCAGGTGCTTTGCTGCTGCAGCAGCAAGGAGAGCACACGCACCCACCCACACACATAGCACCACGCATGGGCACGCACTCGCTGAAGACACAGAGATGGAGAAAGATGAAAAAAAGCAAAGGAAGCAGCAAATGTCATGCTAACACATCTACCAGGTACGTGATAAAAAGCTTCTATCCATGCCTGTTCCAGGAGAACCCCACAACAGTGATATCTGCAGCACCTTGTGTGTGTGAGTACACATACCTCCCTCATCGGCTTGTAAGCACAACTCAGGGAAAAGCATGAAAGCTCCGGGAATTTGCATGCAGAGATTATTCCAGTTCTTCTGTCTTCCAAGGAAATGAAGAAAACATAAGGCTCTCCTTTCTTTTGTGCCTGGCAAGAGAAAGGGATTTCACCCTGACAGTAGTGGATCACAAAGGGGATGCCGAAATAGTACAACGGAAAGCAAGAAGGTGTGAGATGGCTTCTGAAGGACACAACCAGAAAGGCATTTCTTGTGAGAGACATCTCACAGACAGAAACAAAATGAAGAGATGCAAAGCTCTCCCAGTGCAGCAAATAAATGAAGGAAAAGTGTAATTACCTACTTAAAACTGGAAAAAAAAAAAGCTATACATCACTAACCTAGTTTAGATGATGGGGGAATTTTTATGATGGACCGTTGCACAGCTTTCCTGGGGCAAAGACCCTAGTGGTGTTGTTTAACTAGTTTCACAATTAAATCTGGTAACAGAAATAGACGGTAAAATGTTGCTGGGAAAAATGTCACCCTCCATGACGCAAACAAGCCACTAACTGCCTGGGCAGAGGAAGCACCTTCCTGCGCTGAGCAACGATGGCACAACCGCCCACGGAGGGAAGGAAGCTTTAGGGGTTCCTCTCGCCGATCCCAGAAATAGGAAACTGAACTGAACGTACCAGTGGTCTGAACTGGCACTGTCCTGCCTTGCAAACTCCTCTTATTCACTTGCAGTCTGCTAAAGCGGAACCTTTTGAAGACCAGAAAGCCCATTATAGGCCCTTGTCCCACTCTCCTCAGTTAATGACACCACTGGATTGCAACCAGTTACTCCTGGTTTATTTCAGAAAACATTCTGACAGCTAATCACCTTCACTGTTAATATTTTAACTCCATTTCCAGTTTAATTTTTTTCCCCAGTTTTTATGTTGTTGCTATATTAAGAGTGCTAATTAGTAGTATCTCTTTTCTTCATTCAGATCTCAGAAGATGAGGATCTGACTTTCCCTTCTGTTTCTCTTCAGTAAGCTATATAGACCACAGCACGGTACCAAGATCCCAAATTGTTACTGGTCCAGTATTTGCCTCTCCATCCTCCTGACTACGTTCTGAGCAAGCGGAGAAGAGGAGGAGGGTAGGAGCCTGTAGAGAGCATCTCCACACCCCTCTGGTGATTGCTGTAGTGTTCAGGTAGAATATTGTTTGCGGGACTCTCCTAGAGATAACAGTTGCATGTAAAGTTCAAAACCTTTGTAATCAGCAGGAGTGCTGAGTGCTTCACTGCTGTCAGTTGGAGTGTGACAATTACACAAAAATATCATTTGGCTTTAGCAGTCTTCTCCTGAGGCAAAGAAAACCACCTCCAAAGTCAGTTCTTAGCTGAGCTGTTGTCACAGAGGTAAAAGCAGAGCCCACTGTGATCCTACAAGCTGCTTTATATGTTCTTCTCCTAAGGAGATCTAGCTCTAACTGAACCAGGATAGAAGCTTTGCCTGGAACAGCCACGTCTTCCGACATGGAGTTGTAAGAGACCACACCACGTCCCACTGCAACGCTCCCTTCTCCCTCCAGCTTCTCTGCCCAGACAAAGATGACCTAATCTATGTCTCCCTTCGTGGAGGCCCTGAGCTGAACCCTACAGAAAGGGCGCTTGTGCAATCTAGCTGTGATCTCCTCAGCAGCTGCTCCTTCCCAGGGCTCCAGACTGGAGGAGGCCAAACAGCCTTCAGCACATCTGCACACACAGCCCAGGCACAGACCACCAAACCAAGAGTACGTCACGAAGAAGAACTAATTGCTCTTGCCTACTTCCCTGAAGAAAAATAAAGCTGAGCAGGTGCGTGTGCTTGAGCCGTTGTGCTAGAGGAACAACTGCCTCTGCTTTCCAGGCACCCCTTGGAGAAGGGGAACAAGCCCTGGCACGAGTACACCATCCAAAGTCGTCCTTCTGACACCCTCCCCAGGGACACCCCGACTCTGGCTTTGCATTATAGCCTTGCACCTGCAGCCCTTAAATACAAACTTAATCCAAGCCTGCCCCAGTATGCAAAAGATTAATAGTATCATTTACAAGGGCCAAAAGAACAATTTTCATAGATCTGAGCCAATTTTTCTCATGCGAGATTTATACTTGAATTAAGAAGGGAACATTATAAATCTATCCCATGATAAAGCTTAAAACTTGGGATTTTAATATGCAGAATCCCCTATGCTCTGGGCTGTAAAAGTTGATAGAGTGTTTCTTCCTAATGCTGCATTAGGCAAGTAACCAATTTATCCAATTACTGAGCTGACAACACTGTTCCTGTGAACTGTAGATAAATTCACTGACTTGGACAAGGATGTACAATATGGTACGTATTGGGGCAGTAAACACAAAAGAATAAATCCATTATGTTGGACCGCAGATCATTCTGGACTCAGATGGAAAACAGCAAAGCAAGAGTTGAAGTCAGGACACTAGAAAAGAAAACTGAAGAGACTGAAGTATCTGTAAAAAGAACTTGGCTTTTGATGAGAACATGGAAAGAATTCCACATAAGATAAGTCCTTCGGTCTAAGCAGATTAGGAAAAAAATCATGACAATCACCGATGGTTACTTTATAATCTAACTTTAAAACTCAAGACTTTCATTATGTATTCTGTGTCAGGTTTTAATCCAGCTCTTTTTCCTTCTAGAGTAATGCCAGGAAGCCACAAAAATAGAACCGTCAGCAGTCCCTCTATAGCCTTGATACCAAAGGGAACTGGAAACATCTGGATGCATTTTTCAACAGGACAGCCAAGAAGAAGGTATTTCAGGCAAGAGCATCTGCCTGTGCAGTGGAGTTCCCCAACACGGTTAAACATGTCTCCTTTGAAAAGATGGCCCTTGGAAACCAACTCATGGCAACACTGAAAGAGAGCCCTGAATTGCACCCAGGACTCATCGGCCTCTGCCATGACCACAGAGCCACACAGGAAACACATGGACACACATTTAATATCCAGACAAGTCATGAAAAATAGCTCTTCCTGTTTATATGAAAAAAGAAGAAAAATCCAAGAGTTCTGCATGGAAAAATACAGTTTCATTACCATTAAAACTATTTTAAGGAAATCCCGTTGACCTACAAGAGTCAAGATGTAATATTTAGTTATATATATACTAAAAAAAATAAATATATATATACACGTGCACACACCCCCCCTACTGCTTTGTTTTAGATTAAGCAGTTTTTTTATTAGTGATTTT
The DNA here is from genome assembly GCA_025769975.1 of Gallinago jamesoni. Taxonomy (NCBI): domain Eukaryota; kingdom Metazoa; phylum Chordata; class Aves; order Charadriiformes; family Scolopacidae; genus Gallinago; species Gallinago jamesoni. Next base: position 5,439,416 of record JAOQGH010000040.1, read on the forward strand.
ACATTAATTATTTAATTTAATTATTACCTTGTTCCATGATGTAAACAAAAACCTATGGAGTCTCCACAGGACGAGGACTCCCTGTTGAGCAGTTCTGCTCCATGCTGTCACTCTATAACCAGTTACAGCATTGTGATGACAACTGGGGACAACAGCTTTGGGATAAGAAGGAGGAGGAAAAATATGTAAGTTGTATAAATGAAGGCTAAAAGACTATGGCTGAGATTAAGAAAGGAAACGGGTGACTGCCATACATCTCACATATGAAAACAGATTAAATGAATGACTTGAGAACAGGAATTGATTTTAATTAATTCAAATCCAAACCAGACTGGGAGTATGGCTCTGCAGGGCATGTGGGCTGAGATCAGGCAGCTGCCCAAACGTACTTTAAAAGAAAAGGGCAGGAGAATCTCATCTTCATAAGGTACAAATATTTATTATTTTTTGCTTTAAATCCCCCCAGATCAGGGACCCACAAACATTTTTAACAGCCCCAACCCAATCTAGAGGCCAACAATCCCATTTTGCAAAAGTAAATTGGAAAAAAACCTAACCAAACAAAACCCCAAACCAGAATAGAAAGACTTTGAATTTTCCTCTACTGCAAAATCAAAATGGTCTCAAGAATGTTTTGTTGTCACCTAGAAGACCAGTACTAACCAAAATGTGATTAATCTCTCCAAAACAGGAAACACAGCTCGTTTGTGTACCAGTTCTCCGCTAACCACAGCAGCACTGCTAGCTCAAGTTACTTTCAAGCCATCATTCTGATGGAACCTCCTCTCTGCATGGCAGCTGCTGTCCTCATCAGAAGATACAGACACACAGCAGAACGGATGCCTGAGTTTTGTGAAGAGAACCTGCCCTTAGCCCTTGCTTATCTGCCCCCTCCGGCCCCTGCCAAACCCCTGGTTTGGGCCATCCTCTGGCCATGTGAGCCACCTGATGGTGTACATTGCTGGCCCAGAGTCAACAAGCAGGGCGGACAGGGCCACATCCAGCCACCCAGGGATGCTGAGCACCTGCCTGCCCAGGCTGCAGCACATTGTATCAGTCCACATCCAGGTTCCAGGCTCCAAAGCATCAGTGCCAAATTGATTTCAGCGCCTAATAGGTTTTGAGGCTACTGGGTCATAGTCCTAGATTGCTTTTTTGGACTTCAAAGCTGGTTTAATTGCCAAAGCAGCATCTCCAGAACTTGCTCTTCAGGCCAGATCCAAAGCTGACTGCAATGGCCACAAGAGCCCCCCAAACACCGAGGGCCTTCATTTGGGGCCTGTTCTTTCCAGTTTAAGTGTGGCTCTTAGGTCACTGAAAAACAAAGCTTCAAAACAAAATCACCAGGGTACAATTTACAGGAAAGATAAGGCATCAGATTTCTGACATGATTTTTTTTGGCACTAAATTAATGCAAACTTCAGGCAAAAGGCAAACAAACACTCCGACTAAGCTTAAGAGAAGCGTCTTCACTAATTCTGTACAGTTTGATGTATTAACATGAGTAAGAGCTATGATGCAACACAGATGAGCTCAAACCAAACCCAGGATTTGAACCTCTGCCCACATGAGGCTCCTCTTCAGATTTGAAGATTCATCCTGGCCACAAAAGGCTATCAACATGATTTTTCTCTACATAAGCAATCTTTGTGATGGAGCTTGAATAGCTTTACTAACCAGAATGACAACACGGCTTAACTCAAACTCAGCCTGTCCTACTTGAAGTCAAAGCCCACTTTGCCTTTCACTTTAAAGAGAGGAGATCTTAGGTTCTCTGCTGACGGACATTGGGTGTTGTCCTACTTAGATTAGAGAGAGAATATTTACCAGATTTGAGGTATCTTGGGAGATTGCAGTTCAGAGTAAACAAAGCTGTTCTTCCATAAAACTAAACAAGAGTCCGAAGAGGGGAGCAATAGGTCAGGATATGCATCATGCAAAATTCACGAAATGAAGCAAGTAGCATTTTAATCAAGCAAACAAGTTCAAGAAATGCTTCCAAAGTGAAAGGGTACTTCTGGTACAAAGTAAAGCAGGTAGGATTCACAGGAAGACAGTAGGCCTAAGCTAGCCAAAGCCTGGCTTCCTAGTGGAGGCTGCCCTTCCTAGGCAGGTCCTCTGGCTCTGCCCACCAGCCGTGGGGGCTGTGTCCGCCTGTCCTCGGGGGCCGTGTCTGCCTGTCCTCAAGGTGTCTAAAGGGATGGCTACTACCAGAGGTGCAGTTCAGTTTTTGCCTTGCCAACAACCATTCCTGTTAAATCTAGTCAACATGCAGCTGCACGATGCGTTGGCCCAGCTCACTGATTAAATGCAAAATTAAACCACCAAAATAAACAAACTCCCCCCGGGGCCTGACTGCAGAAGGTGGGGTCAGAATGCACCATGGGGAACACAGGGGGCCAGAGCAGGACTGCCCTTTTCACGGCCAACCCACAACCCTGGGGAGTGCTTTCCGAGTAACCCCCATCTGAAACTAAAACACCTCCGAGCATGATGAACTGCGGCCGAGGGAAAAGCAAACCAGCTGATACGGAACCCAAGTGACAGAACAAACAAGTGAAATGACTAAGCCTAACGATGAGGACAAAGAAAGAGAGACCAGACTCTGAGCTTTTTCTCCAGCTTTGTAGATTAACAGCCTACACACACATGACTGACAGAACAATCCTGCCCACACTCACTCTTTCCACAGCATAAGAAGAAAGAGGACTTAATCACCCAGGGATCTATCACCTAAATTAAGTGCAGGGTGCAGCGTTTTTAGTAGGTGTGATTTTTATAAGCATTTGCAAGAATCAAGGGACACTTTAATAATAAATATATTTTTCTTGAAATTCAATATTGCTTAACCACATGTATACTGCAAATATATTTTTAATATTTAAAACACAGCTGGAAAAAAGACTAGAAATCTCCCCCCTCCTGGATTCATGCCCTGGCCACTAAGGTGTAGAATCACAGCTCACCTAATTAATATTTTTGTATTGAAAGCAAGGTGAAAAAGTTTCATAAGCAAGGAGTGAGAGACCACCAGCCCAGAACAACCCACAGGTTTATGGCTCTAGCATTCTCTTGAGAAATTAAAGATGTAAATTCAGAACTTGGGTCTCCACATTTAGGTAACAGCTCTAGTCAAATCCTAGAAAGAATAATGTTTTTTAAGTGGTCCCGATCATTTGTATGCAATCTGAAGACACTTGGGCTCTCCAAAAGCACCTTTTCAAGGAACACCTCACTTCTGGATCCCTGGACAGCTTGGGCACCTAACTAATCAACACTGTCAAAACTAAAGGCACATCGAGCAGCAGACCTAATGCATTCAACCAGTATTACTGGGAAAAAGCTGAGCCTGCGCAGATCAAAAACCGAGGGTTAGGACTGCAAGGATCTAGCTCTGAGGAGCAGGTGCCCACAGAATCGTTCAGTTGCCCAGGCACTGGACCGCTGTGGCCCAGTGCACGTCCCTTGAGATCTAATTCTCTTCCTGCACAACTGTACATTGTAGGAACCTTTCCATTCTTATCTAGAGAAACGCCTCACATGAGACATTGGGCACGTTTCCCCACTGAAGCAAAGATAATTTCTCCAGAGCTTAATTTAAGATGGTATTTATTTTAGACTGCTGTTTAATAACTAGAGTGATCTGAACCACCCAGGCATCCAGCTGTATGGTATGGTATGCATCACAAAATACACTCTGGGTTTTGAACAGGACAATTTGAAATTCCTTATGATCATGCCTGCTGCTTTAACAGCCTACAATAATGCTTAGAAGTTAATTCACACAGAATATCTGGATTTTACAAGGACATTTTCTTATAGCAATACCAGTTTGAGACTGTTTTAAGTACAATTTAATCTCGGACCTAATTTATATGAAGATCTAATTCTGCAGTAGTTCAATATAGTTACTATTTTTCCACTTGCTTCCAATTCTCAAGGTCTGTCATTTTGTAAAAAATACAGTCCTGAGCCAAATCTTGCAAGCGCGCTGTCAAATTAACACTGGTACATCCATAAACAGACCAACCCCAGGCACTGACAGGTCTTCACTCCAACCCCCCCCCTGTCCCCAATGCTGTAGGATGGTGGCAGGGTACCACAGGCGCGTGGCATCGCCTGCAACACAAGCTGCCCAGTAACACCACCTTCTGCAATCAACGTGCTGCAAGTTCAATTCATCCGTCAAGTTTCAGCCTACTTTCAAAAAACCCACATGGATCAATATGCGGACATCCTTCAAGAAGCCTGACTTTAAAAAACCAGCCGTCCCATCCAAGATACTTATTGGTGTGCACCGGGTGAAATACATCAGGGTTTGTAAAAAAAAGACCATTAGTTTTTGTTTCTTGGGAAGACTCCCAGCGAGAAGGCGACAGGCACAGGGAAAACTATATGCAGGCTGGGAGAGAACGGTTATTTACAAACCGCAGAAGTACCACGTTTCCGTAAGTATGGGTACACTCGGCAGCTGTGTTGTGTGCAGCCAGTGACAGACACGGAAGGGTCACTTTGGCAATACCAAGCAGCCAGGTTTTGTGCCCGTCTGCCCTCTCGCGCGGCCCCTGTCGCGACACCGGGCCGTGCCGCGACCCCACGCAGCCCGTCGGGGACCGGCGAGCCGGCGGCTCAGCGGGAAATACGTCTCCGTATCCCCCCAGCGCCCGGGCAAAGCCAGCCAACCCCCACCCCACCGCGGCGGCCAGGGCAGCCGGGGGGCACCGCCGAGGGGGGACAGCCAAGGCTGGGGGTGGGGGGGGGAACCGCTCCGCCAAGCTCCGCGCCCCACCGGCCGCCGCGGGGTCTCTCTCGCTCGGCCTCCCCGGCCCGCACCTGCCGCCCACCCCCTTCTCCTCAGAGAGCGGGCGGCGGGCAGCCCCGCGGGCCGGGGGTCTCCCGTTATCGCTCCCCGCTCCCCCCTCCTCCCCATCCCGGCCCGGTACCTGCTGTAAGAGCGCCCGGCCGCCCCTCTGCCGGCTGCCGGCCGCCTCCTGCCCGCAGCTCCCCCGCGGGACTGCCCTGCCCCACCGCTCCCGGGCTGCCTCGCCCGCCCACGCCTCGCCTCCCGCCCTTCCTTCCCGCCCCGGCCCCTCAGGTGCGGGCCCGCAGCGCTTCCTCACCCTCGCCCTGTGGCGGGGGTAGCTCGGCCTTCGTCCGCCTCACCAGCTACCCCCGGGGGCTGGTTCACCTCCACACTGCTGTCAGCAGCTTGTCCTTCTTTCTGGCTGGACCCTGACACCGGCACGGCCCCTGCCTAAGCTGCCCCGCACTTCGCTAGAAGCAAAAGCAGGCCTACACCTTAGAGGGGGAAAGGGAATTTTTACAATTTTCATAATAGCCTTAGGAAATGGCGTGTCCAGCTGGAACCCTGTCAAGTTACGCTGATTTTTAAAGTCACGGCATGATTAAACACGAGAGAAAGCCCCTGCCATAGAGGGCATAGTCTGTGGGACGGTTTGCAGACCGCAGACAGGGGTTGGTTCAGAAATCTCCTTGCAGGGAGGAAAAGTTTTGTGAGGCTCAGGGTGGTTCTCTCCCTCTCCCTCTTCTTCTCCCTCTCCCCCCCCCCAATTACAGTTTCTGATAAAGAACTAGAATTGCTAAAATACCCCAGGAGGCAAATATGAGCGAGAAGTGGGGCTGCATTAGCAGGAAAAAGGGAGTGTTTCCTCAAGGAAATGCTTTTTAATGCTCTAAGAGCATTAAAATTTCCAGTCAGTGAAGTTTTGCACGATCGCCCTGATAGCTCTTGAAGCTGTAGTTTTTCCATGACGATATCTTTTATTTTAAATTTAATAGCACCAGGGACCTGCTGCTAACTGAGAATTTCATGCCTGTCATCATGCAGTGTAACACAGCTACTCTGAGCTCCAGAGCCCCTGCAAGGAGATACCCTTTGCCAGAAGCACGGACTCCTAATATTTGAGCTAACAAAGCATCTCTGTTCATCTCTGCGCGGAGCCAGACACACGGGGCTGGGGTTTCAGACAGCGGAGTGGCTCTGATTCCTGTTAACGGAGCTCATGAGATTATGCGTGGTCACTATTTTAAAGAAATACCAGTAACCTGGTATGCTTCCAAAATTATCTGGGTCCTCCTGAGGTGCACGTTAAGCACGCATTGCAAGGCATCTCACTGAATTAACGTATGTGATTGAACAGCTTTATTTTCACTGTTCGTAGAAGCGTGGTGTTTAACTCCTGATAAGGTCACTGTGTGCAGCTCGCTGCTCTCCGCTTACATCAGCTCTTTCATGCTCACAGGTTTTTCAGGCTCTCCAGTCCTGCCTGAGCAGCTCTCCAGCTGCTGGAGTCGGCGGTGGGGTAGTAGCCAGCCTTTGGGACTGCAGATTGCCTCTCCGATGAAGGAAAGGACATTAAAAATGGCATTTTTGATAAAGACCGTTAAAGAAGGAAAAAAAAAAAAGTTTCCAAGACTACCTTCCTTCTTTCTCAAGGCAAAGCTGCCCTCTGTCATTTGAGAGGGCCCCTTCTCTCGTCCCTAGTGCTTTTTTGGGTGGTTTGGGACGCGCCTTCCATTTCAGGTGCTTGATAATTGGGAATTTTGTTTCAATAGGCACAAAATTCAGCTATGCATGGTAAGGGATGTGGCCAACCTGACTTTGTATGGATAGGGAGGACATTACTCTGCTGCAATTTTTTTTTAGCTGGGATGGGAAACAGACGTCCCCCCTCCCTATGAAGATTTTTGTCACAAACAAATCTAGTCTGAAGATCAGCAGTGAAACCAATTTACCTCTGTTCTTTGCTCCCTTGACCTCTCTGTCAGCGGCAAATACTGTCTTCCTTCCCTGACAGCCTCCTGGCAGCATAGAGTGCCCCATGCTCTGTTTTCGCACTTGCTAATCTTTCTGTAAACCTGGCTTGAGGAACCTGCTGATGTTCCCATGCTTCACTGCCGCCTGCTCTCAGCCCCTCTCCCCTCCATGTCCATCCCTGCTCATCCCCACTAGTTCTCGGTGCTCTGCAGCTGCTCGTGCCTCCTCCTGCTGCCGTCACCCGGGGCACCCCCAGTTCTAAGACCAAGCGAATAAGTGGGGCTGGTTTTGGCCTGCTGTGCCAAACCACGGCGCGCTCAGCTCCAGCAGCGCAGGGCTGAGACACTTGAGCAGACCTGTGCAGAGCCAACAGAGGAGAATTTATTAGTCTGGGCTACGCTTCACCTCTCCTATCCCCCAGTGAGGCCTGTCTGATCTGTTTTGAACCTCTGCAGAGCACACTTTTTCACTTGCTGCTGAGGCTGTTTATGCTATTAGATTACAACTTCCCAGTGTTTTTCTCAGTGGAAGAGGAGTAGCCAGAAGAGAAGACAGTAGAAAGTAGCTACAAGCAGTCTTTGGGCCGCAAGCCTTTAGGAAGTAGACCTGAAACAGTAACACACACACCCCCCCCACCCCCCCACCCCGTGTAAGTAGTGACAAAAATGTTGTTGAGTAATTCTTTATATCTGCAAAAGCTTTCAAACAGACTACGACCCATTTTCTTCGGTTTGTGGAAATGCCCCAGTGAACAAGGGAGTGCTGATGGAAGCTGCAGCTTTGCATAAACCAAGCTTGAATTCTTCCTCATGGTCCTTTGCAACAGAAACCTGATCCCACCACTCATGCACACTTACTGAATCATGCCAATTTCCATGTTAAAAATCAAGCGGTTCGGAGGCTGAATCATGTTTGCACAGAGCACACTGAAATCTTTCAAGCAAAGAAGTGGAAAACGTCATTGCTTAGTTCTTGCCTACTTTGTAAAAGATTAAATGCAATTAAGCAGTTGATGATTGCAAATAGCTTGCCCAGCTCTGCTGAGAATCCTTCAGAGCAAGCAAGTGTCTAACACTACTGCTTATGAAATATTTTAGTTTCAGAAACTAACACGAAGTGACATTCTTATGATCAGACTTAAAATCCAGTGAATAGTGCAATAGCCAAGTGGTGAGCTCAGCTGTCGGGACCTGAAAGTAGGGCGTTATCAGGACATGTCTGATACACAGCGTATAACATCTCACAGCCAAACTCCATGTGTATCCAATAAATTAAGTTTTCTGATGCAGAGGCTTTTTGAGAGAGAAAAAAGGATTTTGCAACTTAGATTCAGTGAAATATCGGAGTCCTTTTCAGCTGAGGTCTCTAAGCGGTTAATACACCTCCGTTATAAACAACTTCTGCAGCCAGAGGCTTTTACTACCATTAAAGTTTTTGCAGCAGTAATCTTTATCCCCTGAGGTTTTGCTGGGAGAAACATGAAACTGTTTCCTCATTCTCCCTGTCCTACTCTCAGCTGGAGCCTGGCTTTTTCCATTCCCATCATAACCGTTGGGTTTAGCAGACACCTTCCCTCCTCTACCACAGATGCTGGGTGGGGTCCACACACTTCATTATAGAAAGCTGCTATAATTCAATCTGTGACTATTATTTTTTGTTTTCTCCTTTTTTCAAATACTCATTTAACATTATGGTTTCCTGACATAACCCACTGTAATTCTGTCCACCATCTGAGACTGCAGCCAGTTGCCTCCTCCCTCAGCACTGCAGAAGAACAGCTTTACTGCATGATGACCAGCATCTCTTGAAAATGTTGCTAGGATGCCTAGAGGAGGAATTGCGTGGAGACACTTTGTTGTCCAAATGAGACCTCTCTTTATCTCATTTACATTTGATGTACTGTGAATTTGAAAAGAGATTTGCTAGCTGTATCTTGCCTTATGCTATAAGGCAGATTTTCTTTGTACACACACACATCGTTAATACATTCTGAAAATAAATCCAAGGTGGGCTTATCCTTTGTGCACCAGAAGGCTTTGGTCCTGTCTCTCCACAGCTCCATTTCTGTGCAGGCTGCAGCAATTGCTTCTGAGCAACATAGCGGTCTTCAACCTCCTAAATGGCAACCAGTCCCAAACCCAACCAGCCCAAGGCAAGGTGAGGTTCGTGGGAGGATGACACTGTGGCACCAGGATGCCATGCCACCATCATGGACTGGAGTTTTGAGGCCATCAGCTTCAGCCTGGAGTGACAAACAGGAGTGACTGTGGGTGCATATTTATGCAGGAGCAAAAAGGTGCAGTTTCCTGCATTTCTTGCTGTTGTTACTGCCTAGGAATCCAAGATGATGGATCCAGTAAACTCAGGCATTATAAACCTTCACATGTAGTTGACAAAAGGATGAAACAGAACCAAGGCATGTTCCTTCCAGCATTTTCCAATTGCATCCTTTTCTGGCCTGGCTTCATTAAGAGCTAGCTGCTCTTAACCCCAGCACAGGTTTGGGAGGACTTTTTCACACCTGTTGAAAAAGATAATAAGATTAAATGTTATCAACATATTGACACCTTCAGATACTTTTCTAGAGTTCTTACACCTGCAAGAATTTGGGTAGACAGTGCTACCCCAGCTTTAAAGTGATCATGCTACAGGCAAAAATCACTTGGCATATCAAATCTGTCACTTGGATCCAAACAGTTCCAGTAGTGTCCTGTTTGATTTGGTGTTTTAAACCAATATATTTAGTACCTGTCTGGATCCATACAGTATGCTGTTTGCAAAATGATTTTTCAGGGTAAAAGATAAAAGAGAAAGGAAGAACCTTATCTGTTGCTGATTTCAGGAAATATTTGAAATCTGAGATATCTTTGAGTTCCTGTCTACCTTTCAGTATAGTATTTGGACTCAGTTCAATGACAGGGTTTCAAATTGTTCCTGAAACTTCATTGTTAGAGAGAAAACCCAACAAACAACCCAAAACAGGAAAGACCTGTTTCAGGAAAGGCTGTTTTATCACTGAAAAAGGCCCCATAGAGCACCTGACTCTGAAATATGGTTATTTATTATAAATAATTTCCATGGCGTCACATTAGCAAACATAAAAGGTCACGAACTCCTGTATTTGCAAATGTGTTTGACATCTGGGATCTGGCAGACGTTCCTCCTGTGGGATAGATTGTTTGTGCAGAGCTTTATTGAAGAAAAATATTAAGAATGAATTACAAAATACTAGTGTAACCTAGTAAGAAATGATTGTATTTTACAAGCCAGAGACACAATAGATCTCACAGAACTATTTTAGTTCATCTGGTTCAAAAGCACAACAAGCACTGTGATCAGCTAACAGTGAAAATCTATGGGATTTAAGCACTGCAGTTAAAGTTGGGCTGGAAAGAAAGGTCCAAGTGCAGGCAACCACTTAAATGTGTGTATGTGTTTTCATTATGTCCCCAATCCATGAAGGGAGTGAGGAGGGACTTGGCAGGGAGCATCGGGAGCTGGGGAAGCTGAGGGCCAAGGGGGAAGGTAGGCCAACCCTGCGCACCCCCAGACAGGGAGCAGGGCAGTCCCAGCCCTGGGCATCAGGCACCTCTGTGGGGCTGGGGACAGGACACCAGGGCTGTGGGGAGCTAGGGACCATCGCTCCTACAGTTTATCCCTCTCTCTGCTCTCTTATGAGTGAAAAACACAGAGGGGCAGCCCTTTCCCAGTACCCAAGAGATGCTCCCTAGAATAGCTGTGAAGCCCAGTCTCCCCAGGAGGTGCTCTCCCACTGGGCTGGGATGGTGCCACCTCTGGGGGTGCCTCTGGGATGTCTCCCCAAACACTGTTGTAGTCCCACTTGCCTGTGAGACTGCCCAGAAATGCCTCTTTCAACATGGAAGAGGTGATCAAACTCTCCAGGTCCTCCCCGTCTCCTCAGGGCCTGGGTACCTGCCTGCCCAAGCAAAGGGCAGAGCAGGCAGCCAACCCAGGGACAGGAGATGCCCAAATGCCTGCCCGGCTCCTTTCTTCCCATCCCTTCTTTGGGACCTCAGGACCAGGTGCCACTGCTCTGCCCTGTGTTTTCCCACCATCATCTCTTTGGTGTCTGCTCTGGGAATCAGAGCTGGCCTCTCTCCCGAAAAAAGACACAGGCCTGCCCAAGGATGAGCAGATGTTCCTCTCTGCGGGATGCAGGGGCCAGCCAGGTGTCACCATGCACAGAGCAAGGGCAACATGCACAAGGTCCTTTCTGAAAGGGACTGAGTCAAGAAACAGGCCCAACTTCTGAAACACAAAAACTGTGTGTTGTTTACAGTTGTAAAACTTTTTCCCCCCCTTCTATTTTCAGGTGAAAGCAAGCTTCATTTACCTTGCTTAAAGGGGGTGAGGAAAAAAGCCATCCCAGAAATCACGGAATCATAGAATCATAAAATAGTTTGGGTTGGAAATGACCTTTAAAGGCCACCTAGTCCAAACCCCTGCAATAAGCAGGGACATCTTCAACTAGATCAGGTTGCTCACAGCCCTGTCCAACCTGACCTTGAATGTTTCCAGGGATGGGGCATCTACCACCTCTCTGGGGCATCTGCCCACCCCTACCTGTGCCAGTGTTTCAGCACCCTCAGTGTAAAAAACATCTTTCTTATATCTAGTCTAAATCTTCTCTCTTTTAGATTACAGCTATTATCCCTTTTCCTATCATTGCACTCCCTTATAAAGAGTCCCTTCTCATCTTTTCTGTAGGCCCCCTCTAGGTACTGGAAGGAGCTATAAGGTCTCCCTGGAGCCTTTTCTCCTCCAGGTTGAACAACCCCAACTATCTCAGCCTGCCCTCACAACACTGAAGTCTCCCAGCCCTGTGGACAGGAGGGAGGTGGTAAGAACATCCATGGAAGCCAGCGACTGGTTACTTACAGAAGCTGGAAAGCTGTTCTTCCATCTAAAATTGCTTGGTTCAAAGTGAGAGCACACACTGACCTTCTAGCTAAAGCTTTGGTCTCATCCCTCAGGGAAAGGCAAGGAAGCAGAATCAGGCCAGTCTAGCTTGGTACTTAAAACCACTAAAGAAATAGCATAGCTAGAAACAGGGGATACCAGCCCATTCCACCCTAATTTTAATGCTTTTACCCAGCTGCAGGGTGTTTGGCCATGTTCCCAGACAAACAGACCAACATACAGCCCACCCCCTGCCCACTCTCCTGGCTGTCACTTTGCCAGCCCCCCGACAGCATCAGCTGCTCCTCACTGGTGCACCCAGGATCACTGGGAAGCAAACGTGTTGCAGCCACAGCCCTGGCTGACATCACTAGAGATTTTAAGGCAGGAAAAAAGGATGAAATGCACTCTCACCTCAAGGCAGGGGATTATGCATATTTAACTCATGTTTGGTTAAACACATACATACCCAGAGAGGGCAAAACATGCAGCTCTTCGGAGACCCCTCTGCTGGACAGACTGAAGTGGGTTACCTTCTTGGTACAGCTTGATCATACACCCAAGCTGAGTGGCGAAGGTGTCATGAACCTGTGTTTTAACAGAAAGTTTAACAGCTATGAAATGCAGGCTGTTTATTCTTGACAGTATTTTCTTGACAGATAATTTTCAAGAAACCTGAGTCAGCAGTAATAACTGTAGGTACAAATATTTGTTTGCAGGACCCAGGAGCTTTGCTTCGTTGTTTACCTTTGCTCCCCAAGCTGAAAAGTTTTTATGTGTATGACTAAGGCTGGACTTACACAATTAGCAAATATCCACTCGCCTCAAGTATTACATTCAGCTGTCACTATTGCTTTAACTCTTAGCTCCATAAGAACTCAATCATATGGTAGCAAGGAATTCAAGGGCAAGGGGTTAATCATTTCACTGCAGCTCAGGGATTAACTTCACATTAAAAACATGTGCGTTTGTGTCTAAGTGACATAATGAAAAATGTGGTGGGAGATGGAAGGTGCATTCATTCAAGCAAGCGAGGATTTATTGAACTAGTTCTTCAAGATCCTTGGAAACCTAACTGAACATTTCTCAGCCTGTGAACTGGCTGCTCCCTCAGTTAAACTGATGTGGTCATCCCATGAATGACAAGGATTTTTATCAGCAGGCACACGGAGGCTGTGTTTCGGTCCTGGAATTTAGGGGGCCTGGCAATCATTCTGTAACGGTATGGTGACTGAACTGTGCAAGAGCCCAGGAAAGGAGAAATAACCCAGGCTAGAAAGAGGAAAACTGGAAACGCAGGAGAGCCATTAAAGATTAGCAAGCAGCTGCCATTTGGAACAGTTGTTATGAAGAGTGGCACAGACTGGGAACCCTTGCATCGGTATGCATGAGCTGAGTTCACACATGCTGTCCTAATGAGTTACTGGTGTGAGAAAATGTTCACCTGTATGAGACAGGGAGTTGCCATCCGGCTTGCTGCAAAGGGGCTCATTTTTTCCATCAGCAATGTGGCTCTGTGCAGGCTGACACAGAGGACGCTTTAACATTCAGCAGCACCTGTGGGCCCAAGAACACTAAATGGTGCCACCAAAAACAGAGAGGAGAGGAGAAAGCAGGAGTTCTGGTGCACAGAACAGAGCCCATGGGACTTCTCAAGGAAATACAATTCATAGCTCACCCTTAAGGAAGTGCAGCAGGAGTTTAAATCCCCACAGGATATCGGTTTTACAGCCCAGCCAAGCTCCATCTCTCCAACAGCACAGTGTCCTTTACCAGCTGGCAGGACAGCACTGACAGAAGAGAAAGTAAAACCTACTTCTCCTGTCCACACTTGTGAATCAGCTCCAGACATACCGTAGCTATATCCACAGGGCTCTTGCTGAACGGAGAGACCCTTGGCTGAGAGGGTCTGTCAGAGCAGATTGATCTTGCATCGTGAAAAGAGCAATAAAAGAGGAGGGGGTCACACTATTCATTCCCATATGCAACCCAGTCTAAGACAAACATGACAGCATGTGTTGTAGAGTCATAGAATGGTTTGGGTTGGAAGGGACCCTAAAGATCATCTAGTTCCAATGCCCCTGCCAAGGGCCAGGACACCTCCCACTAGAGCAGGTTGCTCAAAGCCCCATCCAGCCTGGCCTTGAACACCTTCAGGGATGGGGCATGCACAACTTCTCTGGGCAACCTGTTCCAGTGTCTCACCACCCTCACAGTAAAGAATTTCTTCCTAATATCTAAACTAAATCTGCCCTCTTTCAGTTAAAAAACATTACCCCTTGTCCTATCATTCCACTCCCTGGTAGAGTCCCTCCCCGTCTTTCCTGTAGGCCCTCTTTAAGTACTGGAATGGACTATAAGATCTCCCTGGAGCCTTCTCTTTTCTTTTCCAGCCTGAACAATCCCAGCTCTCTCAGCCTGTCTTCATAGGAGAGGTGCGCCAGCCCTCTGATCATCTTCATGGCCTCCTCTAGACTCGCTCCAACAGGTCCATGTCCTTCTTATGTATAATAAGAACAACCTGAAAAGTAGACTGTAAGGAGCTAGAGAAAGAAGGATGGAGTGGTTTAGGTCAGGAAACCTCAGATTATGTATGGCAACAGCTAAATTTGCACAACTTTTTTTCCCCAAAGTGTCCACTCTCCACCAAAGTGAGTGAAAAGGCCAGCCATTTGGTGGATTCACTGATCAGGCCACTTGCACCAAGGCACACAGGTAGGGAACGAAGAACCAGAAGTCTTTGGTCATGGGTCACAGAGATATTTTCTCATTTTCTTTGAACAGTTCTAGAGAGTTGTTTGCTTCTCCTGAAATTTTGCAGCCCAGCATTCCTGCACTTGCCCTCTCCTCTTTTGCTTTGCATGTGTTTCATTTCAGTGTGATTTTTATTGAGTGTGTGATTCAGAATTAATGCATTTGCAGTGTAGTGGAGGTAACTGACATGTCCTTGTGATACTGTAAATGAGTTCAAATCAGCTATAAAGATCTTTATTGGCTTTCTGAGCAGCTTGTAAATCATCAGAGGCCTAGTGAATGGTGTATTACCCACCTCACCTCTGCAGTGAGTTATTTGAGTGACGAGAATGCGAGAGAGCAACTGTGTGACATAAGTTCATTCACTTCCCACAAAGCGAAGCAGAGCCAGGCTTGGCCGCCCTTGTGATTCGCTGAAATAAGAACATTCCACCTGCAAAACACAAGCCCAATCAACAAACAGCCAAACCTCATTAGGCGTGGGTCATTGAGTATGGTGTGGGTGGAAAAACCTTTCTTGTACTAAAGTCACAAGCTATGTGGTGCGGGTGGGAGTGCGAACTAGCTACCAGTTAATGATTTACGTGTGAGGAAACCAGTTCAGTCTATCTTATATTAACACTACTTGTTAAGGAGGCAAGTTTATTCTGCAGAGTTAAGCCAAATGCTCCCCGTAGCCTCACGTTCACTGGACAGAGCGCTGCCTTCACTGGTCTACGTTGTGCCTCCAAAACCTGGGGCAACTGGGAGAGGAAAGCAGCACTGAGTCAGGCTGGGAAGAGAGCTCACGTCCTGGCATCCTCCAGGAGCGCCTCTAAGGCTGCTCTGTGCAGTCTGTACACCCTCCAAACACAGGCTGGGTAAGCATGGATGGTGCTTGGGGGAACTGGGCAAGGGAGCCATCCCCACCACCAGAAACCACAAACTGCTCCAATCTTCAGTGGAATTGCAGGAGAAAGAAGTGCCTCAGCTATGTCCAGCTACTGGTCTAGATAAAGTAGTATTACACAAAATGTTAATTTGAGCCTTATGCATAAACCCAGCAAGTAATGAAGGTAAAATACATACATGTACCTCCAATTATGGGCAAGTTTACAACATAAAAGAAAATTGGCCTCCTGAGAACTGATTGTGTTTTGCTTTGAAGTTTTCTCTGCTACTGTAGATGTGTTACTGGCATTTATGACCAACAGACGTACCAGTATCATTGATCCTCATTCAACTTGCTTTCTAGAGGGATTACGTGATTCTGGCATGAATGCTTGCAATGATCTTATGTGATCACCACTAAACCAGGCAATGCTCAAAATAAACTATAATTCACTTATAATTTTTGTTAGCAGTACTTTTTTTTTATTTTAAAAAAAGCTTTAAAATAGTCCCTACTGGTGTATTCAATGAAAATTGCTCACAAGTTGTAAAACAATACAGGAATTGAAAGCTCATTTTCTGCTACAAATGAAGTAATGGTCATAGGTTAAAGGGGCAGGATGAGGGACATTGAAACCATCCCTTTTAAATTACAGTATTGTACTTCTGCAATTAATGAAGACTACAAAATATAGCATGTTTATTAATCTGGACAGACTGCACGTAAGGGTTAAGGAAATGACTGGTTAAGCAGAAGCAGAAGTTCTGTGGTGCATCTATTGAGCTGGGCAGTGATTCCTTCTCCCTGCACCTGTACTGGTCGCAGAGAAGCTGTTGGTATAGGGGGGTGCTATATGTGCTTAAATTGTACTTACAGGCTTCCAGTGTCCAAGTGCGTCTCACTAGGTGACAGGTTGGCCGGGGCAGCTTGATTCTTTTGAAAACTGATGCTGCATTCAGACACATGAATGCTGCCCTCCTATTTTTGTTGAAGTGACTGTTAGCACTTTTCTGTCTTTCAAAGGCCTGAGGAAAGCTAAAATGTTTCGTACAGCAAGAGAGAGACTTGTCTCAGAGATCCTGTACACTGAGAGCGTTCCTTAGTACTTTTACATTATCTTGGTTTGTCCTTCCCTTGCCTCTGGCCACAGCTGCCTCTTCCTTGGCCCATCTGTAAGCCAGCAACTGTGTCTGTATCCTGGTAAGGATCAACTGTGCTTAATCCTGCTGGTGGGAGAAAGGGATGCTGGAGGTCAAGGAGTGAACTCTTCCTTTTCCAGATGTTGCGTGGGATGTCTTCATTCCAGAGCTATTTATAAGCTACAAGGGCACTTTTCTTTCTAAGGAGATAATCTCCTTTTTAATATTTTGGGTTTCTGGTTGATTATTTTTGTCCATAGCAATGACATCAAAAGCAAGGCGCTGAAGGTTAACTAACGAGCAAGCTCTTTTTTATTAACTTCCTGGTTCAATTGTAATTTTATCCCTCAATAATTCTCTTTTTTTCATGTATGGGAATGACTACACTGGTGTGAACTGAATGCTGTCACTTACACCATCATAACTCACACCAAATCAGAGTGGGTAATTCTAAGTGAGCACAGCCCTGGGGAATGGCACAGGAGCTAAAACTCACTGCAGGTAGCATGCATGGGTTAGGCAATAGCTTGGTCCTGTCATTTTAAATTTTCCATAGATGTATAAACACAATGAGAAATTTTATACATGTTATGAGGTAAATCTCCACTTGACATCATTAAGAAGTCAATGAAGATATCTCTCCTCCAGCTGAGGACATGTCTCTGGGAGTCTTCTGCCTTCTTCACTGGCCTGGGATGCAGGCTTGGGCTGATGGGTGTTTTCAATCGCTGCAGGAGCCCCGGGATCTCCGAAGAGTAGCTGATGCTTTAGAAGCTGGCAGTTCTCTCCCCTTCCCCTCCTGGAATGGCATCAGATGTCATAGTCCAAAGGAATATTTTTAAATGGTGAACTAGATTTAGGTTTTCTTGGGGATACTGATTTGAATAACAAATCTGCGTAATCTTGGCAGGCCTTCTGCTTCTTTGCATTTCACATAATCTACAAAATTAGTTCACTGTCCAAAATGTTTCTTTAAAGCAGTGATTCTTAATTGGAGGACTCTGGTGCCGGACTTCTGAATTGTCTGTGCATGATGTGTAGGCAGCCAGGAAACACCATATGTTTTGAGGATTTAGTCAAAACTAACCTTTGTAGCTATGATTTCATGTGTTGAATACAGAACATTTGCAGCAAGTTGCTGATGAACAATCTCCAGACCAAGGTCCCAGTCTTAAGAAACACATGCACATGCATTACTTTGAACACTGCAGAATCTCAAGGAAGTCAACATAATTCCTTATAGATTACGGAGAGGAACAATTTCTATGAATGATGCATGAGTCATGGATCTACAAAGGCTTCGGGATAGCTTGATGTTTTAACAATAGGTAGAGTCAAGTGCCTGTGTTGACCTTTGAAGAACAGGAGCAAGGAATCACTCGTAGAAATACATCAATGAATGGCTTGAAGTAGCAGAGGAAATTTTGATGTGTCAAAGGATATCTCAAGAAATCTTAAAGTACCCAAAGATAGTGCCCACAGATAAAGAGATACTGCAATCATACTACTGTTTATTTACTGGAAAAAATCTTTCAGCTCTACTGTCAAAATAATACATATCTGTTTACATTTATACCACTGACACTGAGATTCAAGACTTACAATAAAACTGGGCTAAATCCAGACCTGATGTAAGGTGATTAGTGATCACTGACTGCAGCATATCACATTGCACTCTCTCTGACTGGGCCAAATATTCTGTTTGCAAACTGGGAGAACCCCATCCAAAGTGTTGAGCAAAGACCCTAAAGATATATTGCATAAAGCATGTCCTTATGAGGCTTCTTAAAAAACCTTGAGACTGTCAAGCCAGCATGACATGGATGCAATTTCAGGAGAAAAGTGATACATCAGGACCTAAAAGAGCATCTATTGCCTTCAAAACTGGGGGGTTATGTTGTTTTTTTTTCTAAGTCCTCTTCCTGAAGTCAGGCTCTGCCAGCAAGCTGGGCAATCTCTGCAGCCATTTGGACCTAATACTTTGCCTACCAACATTGCAGAGGGAGAGGGGTACAAAAGCAGCAGATGGGCCAACAGCAGTGCCTGCATTTCCAGTGAAACACACAAAGAGCTTCTTGTACAGATGGTGGGTGCAAGGGAACCTGGCAGGGAAATAACGGATCTGCCCTGGCTACAAGAAAAGCAACTTAGGTCAGACAGAGCATAAGAGAGACATACAGCCTACAAATGATCTCCAAAAAACAAAGTGAAAAATGTTACATAGTGCCGGAGGAGAAGTGGAGCTCACTCAGCACGTGCTTGCAGTGCATGACCATAATGAGATTACCTGTCCAGGACAAATTCAAAAGGGAGAATGAGTGACTTCTGAGATACAGGAGGGAATTGAAAGAGACTGAATATTTCAGGAATTTTCAGGAATTTTACAGAAGATATTCAGTAGCCTATTCTGTGAATAAGCCAGACTGGAGAACTTGAATACCTACAAATTGTACTGACTCTATTACTCTGCTTGCTCTAGACAGATAAAAATGAATGTGTAAGTTCTGCTAATGCTGGTACTTTGCTTATGAGACAAAGAAAGTTGACTCTTCTAAAAGCTGAGCCAAAAAATGGTAAATATGAGTACAGGCTCTCAACTTGAAAAGCAGAAAGTGCTGCATGAATGGCCCTGGATGCTACACTCCATCATGCTGCTACTACTCGAAGCTTACTTAATCTCAATAAAGTTATTGCCAGAGAAGCACAAGTCTTAGGTGAAATAACAAGCAACTCTTACATGAAATAACATTTTGTTATCTGTCTCAAAAAAAGTCAATCCCCTAAAAATATCTCAAAGTCAAATAAGCCAGATGATAGGACCCGTTCATCTCTTGGATGATTCTTCTCCCTCTGGCACCTGACCTGATTAGCACGAATCACTTGGTTCATTTATCAGAGCAGATTCTCCTTCCCAGTCATTGTGGTCTGTATCAAAGATTAGTGCCATTTCTGCTTTTGTTTACTTTTATTCCAATTATTGCACTGGCAATATGTGCTGTACAAACACAAAGCGAGAGGCAATCTCTTTCTCCCGAGAACCTTCACTTAAACAGACATGACAGTGGACAGGCAGGAAAGGCAAAGAGCTGTCCCTCCCCAGCTCAGCCAGGGAACGACTCTCCCACCCTGAGTGAGGAGCATGTCAGAGCAGAGCTGGAGGGAAACCACCCATACCCAGCCTCCAGAATATTGTCTATTAACCATATGGTAAAACTCTCTGTGTTAGAAAATCTTCTGCAGTAGGTTGGAATAAATAATCATTTTTTGAGCAGACCTGGAATTCTGTCTGCTTTTAAGGAGGCCTGGCCTCAAAGGAGAACATGAATGTGTACAGCAGTTGCAAGTTTGCATTTTTAACTTTCATGCTGTAAAACCTGACATGCATAGTCCTTTTTTTTCTTTAGTGGGAATTGTGGTAATATATGAGCCTGTGATGATCTATTGGAAGCAGACCCCTGACAAGGAAATGGAGAGCTTAGATATTATAAACTGCCACTAATTTATTATTTTGAGATTGGCATATATTTTGGCAAAGTTAAAGTTGGCTGGAGTGTTAGTGAGTGATGAAAGATGTTATGGCGGTTGAGAAGTGGCTGAATTCCTTTGTTTCCAGACTTTACACTTTTTTTTTAAGGCGCAGAATGTTTATATAGAAAGCGTAATATTGTTTTATGAGTACTTGCTGGACCCTGTTAAAAATAAGCATTCAAGCTCTACTCTTTTAACAAAGCATTTTGTTATGGAATTCCTCTGGGTTTTGATGTTTCTAAATTAGGGTTAAATCAGGTTGGTATGTGGGGGCCATGGGAGAACAGCCCAGAAGTGAGAAACTGTCTGATGTCTAACAAGAGTGCACTTCCTCTCCAGAAGGTGATGTGACGGCAGGAAGAGAGAGGACTCCTCAACTGGACATGAAGAATCCATAACATAGGGGCACACAAGAGGGAAAAGGGGGCTTTTAAGCCCTGGGAAAACTTTCAGCATGCTAAGAGTATAACATCTTTAATGCCTGCCCCTTGTCTGCTGTCTGGGCCACCAGAGCCTGCTTGTTTCCCACATCTCACTTCCATCGTCTGGGACACATGAGCACTTCTAGCCCCACGATTATAAACTAGCATTCCTCCTTCCTGCTCATCTCCATTTTTCCCCCTCCAAGACTGTTGTATACGATGAGCCATGATACACTCAGGAAATACATTCTAGTTTCTGGTATTTCTCTGCATGTTTCCTCTACATTTATCTCCTCCAAGTTGGCTACTCAAAAAACTCATTGGCATCCTGCCTTCAACGTGGCCCACTAAACCTTGGAGTCAGGATCCAGCTTTTTTGTTTTTACAAGAAAGGACAGCCTGTGTGCAGAGCTCTGAGCCACAGGATCCCAGGACATGGTAGCAGCATGAAGAAAACTTTAAACTGTATAGAAATGGAAGCTCCTAAAGCACACTCAAATGCTGTGAGCCATTCCATCAGTAAAAAGAGCAGAGTCTCTACTAAAGCAAGAAAAAACCAACTCCAGACTAACTCACAAAGCTTATTAGGAACAAGACAGTCAATTTTCAGGTTGTGTAATGCAGTCTGTGTTGTGATAACTTTCTGAGTCTGTGTTCTCCCATGTAATACTCCACTTTAATGAAAACCTCACATAATGCTTCTACTCTGCTCCAGCCTGCTCACATTATAATCTTCATATACTCCTTTTCCCGGGTAGCATTAAGCACTTCCAGTCCTCAAAAAGATGACGCAAAGGTTATCTTTCCTGCCTTAGTGATGCTCAAAAGCAAATGAGCCAGTAAGTAAAAAGCAATGGGAAGAAGCAAAAGATCTTGCTTCAGAGAAATTTAAGAACAAAGCATATGAACTCATCCCTACTAAAATAAAAGGCCAAACTGCCAGTGGCTTCAACAACATAGGCATTATACCTCCAAACTATACAATTATTTAAATTTTTTTTTTATCAAACTCTTAAACATATATATAGATTTAGCTTAGCACTGTGAGGCCTCATCTGAAATACTTTTCACAGTTTTGGGCACTGCACTTCAAGAAAGATGTGAACCAACTGGAGAGAATCCAGGCGAGAGCAACAGGAATGATCAAAGGTCCAGAAAATGTGATGTATGAGGAAAGACCAAAAGAATTGGGTTTGTTTAGACTAGAGAGAAACAGTCTGAGGGGAGACATGACAACAGTCTTCAGACATGTTAAAGACTGCTGCAAAGGGGAAGATAATCTGTTCTCTATTTCTACTGGAAGTTGGCTAAAAAGCAATGGATTTAAATTGCAACAGTGGAGATTCAGATCAGACTTTAGGAGAAACTATCCATTAGTTACAGCAGTTATACCTGAGAAGACACTGCCTATGGAAACTGTGGGATCCCATCATTTGAGGTGTGGGTACTGGTGTAGTGGGGTCTGCTTTGTGGCAGAGGCATGAACAGTACGTCCAAGTCCCTTTTAGCTTGTTTTCCCCAATGTTAGAAATGTAGGAGAGAAACTGCACATGAACAGAACAATTCCTGTTTTTCTGAAGGAATTTGGATGGGTCTGGGCTGAGTGGTCCTTGAACAGGGGATTAGTTGCAGCCTTAATTACAGTATCACTACCTTATAACTATTACAAACTGTTTCAACTACCACACTCAGGGAAGAACCAAGTTCTGATTTTCATCTGCTCTGAAGTCCCTGGACACTCTTCTGGCAGTGGAAGCCTCTGTCAAAGAGTTAGGGTGTAAATAAGAATAACACCCTAAACATTGTAAAACATACCAACCAGTGATAGATTTCTATGAACTTTGTTATATAGAAAGATTTAATACGGGAAGGAACCCAAACACATGACACTTTGTTAGAAAGTAGAAGATTACATAGTACAACATGTATTTTGGAATGAATTTACAATTATTTTTAACTATAAAATAGAATCAAAGAAAAAACAGGTGAAACTACGACAAATGCAGGGTGAATTGAAACAAAGTGCCTGACTGATAATTCCAGAGATAATTGGGAATGTAAGTTAGCACTTCTGAGATCCCTTGTTTCAATAGGTGGCTTTTTGTTTCTGCTTCTGCTTGTTTGTCTGCTTTCCATTTACAATGAAAAAAAAAAAAAAGGTAAGATTGCAAAAGCCAGCTTTTTCCTCAGTTTCTTTTGGTGCTTTTTGCTAAGCAGCCTCAGAGCTACAAAGGTTCACAGTCTTTAAATCATAGACTCATACCCTAGAAGTGTTTACAATGGAAAGAAGAGTCCTTAAAATACATGACCACACAGAGAATCATAGGGGATCTGTTGATGGTACATCTTCAGATGACTGCATCCTGGTAGGGACTGTGCATGAAGAGACCTCCCTCCTCAGACAGGCATAGGTCACTGGGTCTGTGGAAATACTGGTTTGTTTTTGGTTTAGAGCTGCTATATGTACTGGCTTCTGAGGAGAGAAGGAACCGTCTCTTTCGTTTTAATGTTTCCAGGGCACGAACTCAAGGTTTAGAAGGAGTACTGTGACACGTATATCCTCAGTCGGATGACAGAGCTTCCTCTGAAGTTGATGACGGTGTTAACGGTGATCATTTCCAAGTCCAGCTGAATGGTACGGGGCCCCTTCACGGGGCGGGTCATCACCAGTGTAGCACTGATTGGTCCTGTTTGCTGCACACAAAACAGGAGGAAGCAAGTGAGATTTTAAAACACAGCTCCTGAAAACCATCATTGCAGGTGAGACCACTTTATGGCCATGGTCCAACAGCTTTCTGCTGCATTTAGAAGCTACTGCAATTTACAGGAGAGCTTCATTTCAGCATTTGGCTCCGTCTCAGTGTTTAGTATGAACTATCACCTTCTACAGTTTGTAAAGCCTTTGGGACCCCTGCACATAAAAGCAGCTATTGAACATAGTAATTTGCTATTGTCCAAATGGAAAAAGATGAAAACATAGGTTTAGGGTATGCACAAGCAGTGACACATTTTTTTGTGTGCATGAGATAATATTTTGTTTAATGTAAAGAACACTATTACTTTGAGGCAGCGAATACCAAGAAGGGCTTACATTAACAGTGCTTGGAGAACAGATGTTCCTACGTGAACAGGATCAGAGTTTGTTGTATAGTTGCATATGGTAACGTTGCAAAACCTTACCCTCTGAAGGGAGCTTTAAATATTTGAAGACACTTCAGAAACATCTGTCTTTTAGTAAGCAGAAGCAGATCTTTGAAATACCTGGCCAGAACAGTGGATTATGAGCATTTAAAAACCGGAAAATGAATGGGTGCATTATAAATAAACTAAAGAAAACTAGCAGACTTGAGCAACGATGCTGCAGCCCTACTGTCTGGCAGATTGACCCAGATGAGCGGAAAAGGTTGGTGGGATCAGCAATGACTTTGCAGCAGGAAAGATCTTGTGCAACGTAAATGACCATTCTTGGACTACTGAAGATCACTTAATGTGAACATCAAAGCCAGAAATTGCCTTCTGACCGCCACCATCCCTGGGGCTATGCCCCATTTTGCCAGGCATGTTCCATCACCCCTGCGTGTCAGAGGTGCAGTGAAGGTGACTGTGGAACAGAGATGTCTTCTGAGGAAACTTCAGATTAAGAAGAAAAAAAGTAGTTGTGTTTTCTCTAACATTGTCTACGTAAAGTGTGTGTTCTCAGTGAAAAAAATATGTAACAAATATAAGCAAAGATACCAGAAAGATAAAGGGGGGAAGGGTGGGGTTTGCTTACTTTTTTGATTTTTAGGTTTTCCATTTTCCAATGAAGAGTTTAAAAAAAAAACAAATGAGAAATGTTGAATCTTTCAGTGACAAGAAAGAACTGATTGTCCTTTAAATAATTTAAAAAATGATTTGATCCAGCAGTTTCTCTTGAGCATAGGAAACATGAGCTATTCTTAGACATAGGTACAGCCCTGGACTTTCCTGAACCTAATGTCTCATAAAACAAGTGTGTTTGCTTTGGACAGGTTACCGTCCTGAAGGAGTCAGCAGCCCCTGCAGATCAGCACGCTGCTCTGCACGTCTGCATGTAAAAATGCCTCATACTGAAGGTTTAGATGATATTCATTAAAAACTGAGTTCTGCTATCGGAAGGATATTCAGCCAACAGGAAGATATTCTGTGTTTTCTCTCAATGAGCGCCAGACTTACCCGCATGTAGAATTCCCTGCCCTCATTCCCTGATTTGATTTGGAAGATGTAATAGGCTCCAGGGTAGCGAGTTGTTGCTTGCATCTGAAAAATGTCAGAAGGCACAGACCGCCCGGACACCATGTCCATCACTCTGTACAAGATGGTGAATGGCTGATCTCTGCAACCGGCATTTTCAGCTGGACACATGCAGCGGCTGTCAGAAATAAGGTTGTCATCATGTTTTACACATTGCTGTAATATTTGATTCTTTATATGTAAACTGCATAAGCAAATAGACATATAATATTGTTGACCAGCTAAAAGGATAAATGAAACTTGTAACAAATTTACTTACTTTTAGCATTCTCTGTTCCGCTATTCTGGCCTACCTATACCCCTGCCTTCTTTTTCTTGTCTCCTAGGCCAAAATATCTTGGCTTCCTTTGTCACCTTATGTCACTCAAAATTCTGTACTTTCTTTAAAACAGTTATCTTTATCTTTTGTCTTTTAGATACATGAAACCATACAATGAGACATCCTGGATCAAACCAAAGCTCTAGCATCAAATGCAGAGCCCCAAGTAAGAGCAGGATAGCCAGCCAAGCATACGACACTTCCACCAACAGCCTCCAATTGTTTGTGACTCAGGAAATTCTTGAAACAAAGATGTATTCTGTGTATTCATCAGCTCTTAATGCATTTCTTATCCATCAGCTTGTCCAGCTTCCCCTTACACACACACACACACACACACACACACACACAAATGTTTGGCCACCCACAGCCCCCTTTCAGCCAGGAGCTCCACAGCCCCCTCCACCTCTCATTGCACTGCCGCTTGCTGCCTTCGTCTGATGCCCCCAGCTCTTCTATCAATAGAAGAGCAGCCAGTCAATCCCCGCTCATCCTCCTCACACAACTCAGGGTTTCATATTTGACTGTTTTCACAGCTGAAGCGGCCTAACTTAGTTGTTTCTCAGGAGGAAGCTATTCCATACTTTTGATCATCCTCATTGCTCTTGAAGAACCTTTGTACAGTTGTATTTCTTTTGAGAGGAGGGGAAGGAGCTGCACAATCTTGAAGATATGGGTACACAATGGCATGTGCTCTAAGGATATTCTATACTTATTAAGACCTGAAAATTAGATTGCTTTTCTGACCCCTAGTATGGAACTATCTTTAACAACACTCAAACCTCAGTTTGGATGGATTATGATCAGATCAGTGCTCATTATTTAATTTGTCAATTTGGGATTGCTTTTTTATTTTACACTCATCTAGACTGAATTCCATTTTTATTGCACAGTCACTGAGGCTCCTTCTGCAATTCTTTACTGGTCATCCTTTTCTCTGCTGTCCTCAAATACTGTTGCAGACTTTGTCCATCTCGTGGGTTATCTTTTTTCCCAGGTTGCTTACAAATATGTTGGACAAAGTAGGTCCAGCTTAGACCTCTGCAGAACTTCACTGTGAAAGCTGAGAATTTAATGCCATACCATGTTTATTTTTTATCTTTTAACCTCTTATTCTTCTGTGCCATGGACTTCTCTCTAGATTTCCATACTAATGTTATGTATTCTTCTTTTTATAAACCTTTGAAAACCCAAACCAACTGCATCAGGCCATCTGCCCTAGCCCCATGCTGCTGATTTCTTCAGAGGACCCTAATGAAATTGTAAGGCAGGATGTTCCTTTATAAAAAGTCATGCTGGGGAATTTACTGGAAAAGATTTGGGTATTTTGACTATTTTTTCTATAATCTCTACTATTGACACCAATTTCAGACAGTTCTTCTGGCATGACCCCCATAGAAAGGTTCCTGGCATTATAAACACCTAGTTCCTTCCACAGAGAATACAGATGCAAGGAATTCACTTGGCTTTTATACTGACCACTTCTAGACATATGTAATAAATTAAATGCAGTCACATCTAGACACAAGCCAAAGCCACCAAACACAAAGCTCAAAGATCACGAGTTCTTGTGCAAGCTGATCTGCAAGGACTCAATAGTCGGACTTTGAGGAATTTAGATACAGAGACTTTAGATATTTCAACTTCCAGTAGAAAACACTGCCTCTGGAGGTAGGTAAACCCAGAACTGGAAGAGCAGAACGTGTCCACTCCTCAGCTGTCCTATTTCAGAAAGCA
Source organism: Gallinago jamesoni (assembly GCA_025769975.1). Classification (NCBI taxonomy): domain Eukaryota; kingdom Metazoa; phylum Chordata; class Aves; order Charadriiformes; family Scolopacidae; genus Gallinago; species Gallinago jamesoni. The sequence continues at coordinate 5,466,156 of JAOQGH010000040.1, forward strand.
ACATAAAGACATAAATAAATTATAACAGAAAGAAGCCGATTCTTAAACTCTTGGCTTTCTATAAAATACATTAGGCTACCAATCAACCTCAAGTAATTGGGTTTAGTGCAAACACTATGGATGAAATCCTATAGACTGCAATATATATAGACCTGTCTGGAGCTGAAATATTTTGAGCCCCAGGCAAGTACCTACAAAAATGTACTAGAAGTAGGCAATTTTTAGAAATGTGGGAATTATTTTTTTTCTTGCTCAAATAATTCCAAATTTAGACAGTAATGGTGCTAACAGCCTTGTCCAGACGTACACAATTTCTAGAGAAGGCAAATCAGTCTGTGGGCTTTTCAGCACTTTTAACCTTTAAGCAGTAGGAAACTACTTCTGCTGTAACCATCATCTAATGTTTTTAAGTACTACGCAGACATGATCTAGTTAATATTTACAGGAAATACTCATACTAACAAAAGGGCTGCATTTAAGCATATATTAAATCAGTTAGTAATGTAAATAAATGTCACTTATTACATTACAAACCTTGCTGGTTTCTCTGCTGACTGGTAAGTGTTTTTCCAGTCTAACTTCCCACACATCTGAGTATGATATCATATCCCACCTGGTGACCTGGTAAGGAATTGCAATTTTTTCTTTTTATGAAGCTTGCCAATGGTAAATGCAGCAACAGAATATATGTATAGCTCTCTAGACACACTTCATGGCTGTGTTGTAAAAATGCAACTTATTTGGTTCACTCTAGATACACTTCACACAGACAGAATTTGTTTTTGTGGCTGTGGGCATGTTACTCACTTCTCATTAATCTGGATATAAGGTTCCTCGCATCTTACTGGGTCTAAACATTTATATTCTCCTGGGATATTGAAACACGTTTGCTGCGGAGTACAGGTGAAGTTTCTGATTTCACATTCATTTATATCTAAAACACAAGAAAAAAGAGAAAGGCTAAAGCAGGGAAATATCTGCAAGATGCCACTCTTACAAACCAGTTTCCATCTTAAGGAATAGCCCCAAAATTCACATTCTTGCATCATGAGAAGTGACCTTTTGGTAACCCCTCTTTTAAGATCAGTTTTTGCTCAATTCATTTGTGTTTATTGGAGTGCTCCCATATGCTAAGTGCTGCAAAAATAGAAAAGAAATTGGCTGCTCAAGCTCTTTGACCTTAGAGAACGGGAAAACTAGAAAGAGAGACGTGCAGCAGACAGGAGATCATCTGAGGGCTTTCCTGTGTAGCTGTTTCCTAGTCAGTAAAACCTTACTTCCACCAATTGACCTCAGTGGGACTATTCACGTGATGACATTCTTACCAGAATTGCATAATTGGCCCCTATGAGTATTTCAGGGTGCAATGCGAAGACCAAGCATTTCAATTCTTGAAAACCTATTTCTAGACAGAGGACCTATTTTCTGGGCCCTTTGGGTTTTAATCAGCACAGGAATGTTCTTACCTTGGCAGCTTCTGCTATCATCAAGCAAGTTATAGCCCGAAGGACAGATACAGTAGTAAGAACCAGGCCCATTCACACATTCGTGCTGGCAGAGGAACTCTGAGAAGCTGCATTCGTCCATGTCTGCAGTGGTAAAACAACGTTTAGTATCTTTGGCTTTACAGTCAAAAGAGCAGTCCCATAGGCAGGTGGCCATCCAGACTACGTGCCCATCACCCCAGCTGGAGGTTAGCACCCTCCAGCTCCCTAGAGCTCTGCAGCAACCTGGCAAAATGCTATACAAGTTCTTGGTTAAACATTTTTCTCCTAGGGAAACCAATGCTGCTGCTGAACACAATGCATGGCTTTTATTTATTTATTTTTCTTTTCAAATACCTGTCACCAGTTGGCCATGTTTTCAGTTCTGTTTTACGTCAGAGATAGAGCTACTCCAACAACAAAGCTGCAACTGTAATTTGAAAGGAGAGACTTGGCGGTGGTTTTCTTTTCTTTTTTTTTTTTTTTCCTTTTTTCTGGAGAGCAAATTTCCCTTTCCCAGGGCCACATGGGTCCCAGCCGAACAGCAGAACTCCTGCAGCCAGCTCCGGCTGTTTTATGTTTCTGAGCCTCTAGCCAGTTACTTCCAAGGCATTCCAGCAAGACTACAGAGCTCATCCCGGCTTGGGTCAGACCTACTGGAAGGCCCAGCCATCTCCCAGATGATACCCAGGAAGCTAAGCAATCTGTCAAATATCTGATTGAAAGCAGAAATTATGCTCTTTTCCCCTTGCACTCATGAATTGACCAGTCATTGTATTCTGCAGAGCTGTGCTCAAGCAAGAAAGACAAACTTCAGAGCTGCCCATGGAGCCATGGCTGACTGAGGGGAAAACACATGCTAAGGCTCTAGACTGAGGGAGGCTGCAGTTAATCACTTCCTTATTTCCCTGTTCAGGGGAAGAAAGAAACAAAGGCCAGAACCCCAGCCAGGAACTCCCAAGTTCTTATTCCCAGCTCTGACATGTTGACTCTCCCAGGCAAATCACTTTTACTCTTCAGACTGAATTTCCCTTTCTTCTCAATTGGGCTCAGTCCATTTATCCACTTTTGGTGTTTTTTGCAGATGGACTGGAAAGTATTTGAAGTCCAAATATGTTAAAGGGGCTTTATGGCTGCAACCATATTATCAAAAAGGAGATGAAAGGAACTCTATACCTACATAGTCCTGTTATTATGTGACTTGCCCCAGTGAGTTCACTGAAAAAAACACCTTCCTGGCAAAGCATGGACCTAGGGCTGACTCCATAAAGGGATTGAGACATCACCCACCCCGTTGAGGTGTCCTAGACCAGTGCTCCAGCATATCAGATTTATATAACCTGCACTCAGCTGCTGTCAAGTGCTGGAGGGACTTAAAGCCCTGAAGGTCCTGCATTCCTGCTGCTGAGCCCACACAGGACAGACACATCTTTGCTGCTCCTAAACATTTCTGGCATTCTGCTGATTATGTGCAGAGGACAAGATGGCAGGCATTTCAAAGCACATCTAATGCACATGCAAGATCTTGTGATTAGAAAATAATGCTGATGTTGGGAAAGTCAAGTTGAAATCTCTGCCTCTTTCTGCCAATTGGGCAGGGATGCCTTCCATCTTCAAGGTAAGCTGGCTTCCAGGCCATGGACTAATCCAGCACCTGTTGAAGTACATCTAGATCCTGGGTGTCTCATAAGAGTGTCATAGAATCATGGAATAGTTTGGGTTGGAAGGGACTTTTAAAGGACATCTAGTCCAACCCACCTGCAATGGGCAGGAACATCTTCAACTAGATCAGGTTGCTCAGAGCTCCATCCAACCCAGTCTTGAATGTGTCCAGGTATTGACCTGCTTTAACATGCATTTTCTTGCATAGAATTTTCAAGAAAAGATTTTCTGCTTTAAATCTGGGTGGTGGAAAGTCCCTTTTTCTGGCTTAGCTCTCAAACATGAATGAAGCTCAAGCACCACCTCTCCTGTCACCATGTTTATGTGGCATTGCAATGAACTTAACTGGCTTAGGCCCCTCACTAGCTCAGGAGCACATAAAAAGGTGCAGGAGCCTAGCTTAGAAGCAGAAAAGACATTAGAAATCAGAAAACTTGTTAAGTGTTGCAGCCCTAAGTGTTAAGTGCGTAAGACCCTTTAGAGATTTAAGTCTTTGTTCTTTCACTTATAATAAGGAGGTTTGCAGGGAAGAACAGCTTTGGAAACACTAATCTATACACATACTACATATCACATGCCTTCTCTCTCAGAAACAGCATGTTACATCTGTTTACTGTAAATTAAAAAACAAGTATTTTCCAGTGTGTTTTTCCTTCCAAGAAATATTGGCTGGATTCTCTAATTTTATCAGGCTGTGGGAACATTAAGCACAGAAATAAGTTTTGCCTTCAATTAAAATAAAGCAATAAAATAAAAACAAAAACAAGAGAGGAAAATGTACACTGACATAAGCACAGTTTCTTCTGCTATGTGCCGAACAGATTAGCAATAGCTGTACTAAGAAATGATATATTGTTTCTGAAGTGTAGCCAGAGGAGAAATACAGGGGAAAGTGGGGAAGGTTTCAGGCAGAAGTGTAGAGTTGTAAGAGCAAGCGGAACACATGCATTCAACAGACAACTGGAAAAGTGCTTTATATAAAGGGTTTCTTTAATCATGGAAGAATGTTCTAGGACAGTCCCTTCTTTATTTGCTCTAATAAAGCTTCCTGTTCAGCATTTAGAAAGCATTTTCTTATGTTTTGCTGTTATTGTGGAGCTTTTAATATTTAGCTTATTTCTTTAAAGCTTTTTGCAGTCCTCCTCCATTGTGCTTTTCTGGGTATCTGCTGTGTGCTTTAACTGGAAAGAAGATCATACGAGTCACAGCTATCCTGCTGCTAACCATGGACTAAAGCAAAAGATGTTTTAAAAAGCATCTACAACACCATATGAGAAGAAAACTTAATAGAATCTTAAAAATAAAAACAACAGATAACTAAAGACAGTTACCACTGCAGTTAACTCCATCAGCTTCCAGTTCATAGCCAGGTTCACAGCGGCAGAGAAAAGAGCCGTAGGTATTGACGCAGGTCTGAGTGCAAGGGTTTTCGGTTGTACATTCGTTCACATCTGCGGGAAACCAATGCCCAATGCATCAGAGACTTCTCCCGAAACTCTATTTTCAATTTATTACTGTAAAGCATTTCAAAGAAATTAGCTGTACAGTCAGAATGACTTGTTCCGAAAAAATATAACTAAGTCAGTATTGCTTATTGAGATTCAGGCTGCTGCAATAGCATGTTAGAAACACAATGTGCATGGAAATGAAGCATTTTGGGAATGTCTTCAAGCAAAAAACTAACATGGAAGACGGGGATGAAATATTTATTACAAATGCTTCTGGCTTTAGCCTTCAATTTTAAAACCATTGAAATGACTTTGTCATAACAGATCTGAGACAAAATGCAGCAGGATGTACCTGAGGAAGATAATACAATGAGGAATGGTCCTTATGGAAACTCAGGGCTGTGACAAAAACCAGTATTTTTTTTTCCTTGTAGGACATTAGCAACTTCTGGAAAGTTCTCACATCACTAGTACAGAGCATTTCCTGCAGCATGTAGGAATATGCTCTCTGGTTAGCTGGGGAGAGGCTTTAGAAAAGATTGTGTTGACTTGATTCAGGTAGCACATCACAGCAAAAGGTGGTGTAGTGCTCAGGACCTGAGTCTGGGGCTTGGGAGACTCAGATTTGGTTTGCTGATCTGACAGTTTTTCTGCCTCAGGTGGGTCACACAGCCTCAGATTTTAAAAGTAACTTCAGTACCCAAACTCTCTGTAATTTAAGTGAATTGAGTAAACCTATATTTTAGGGGGCTTGGGCCTTTGTGCATATTTCTTCTTATTTTGCACCTGTACCACTCTGAGGTACTGTGAAGCTACAGAAACATCTCAGGCTGAGAAACCTATGAACATTTTCAAAAGTGACGCTGGGAAAGTTACTTGTATTCTAAAAACAAAGCAAGTTCGGGACCAAAAATTTCAGTTATGCTTTATCATACACGGTACCTTGGCATGATCTTCCGTCTTCATTAAGGGTAAAGCCTGGGTTGCATGTACAGGAGTAGGAGCCAGGCACATTGGCACACAGCTGCTGGCAGTAGCCGTAGCGACATTCATCTATATCTGCAGATGGGAAAGATCACGTTCCAATGCACGTGAAAATCAAAATGACGGTATTCTTCTATTATTCACATGTATACACATATATCTGCATTACTTCCAGCAGTTTGTTATTTTTTAGATAAATTGGCTGCTTCTTGTTTTAGTGTTAAATATTAGGAATATGATGGGAAACTGAATTCATTAACAACTTGAACATTTACATGATGTGGTAATACCATAAAAATAACAATGTTGTGAATCTGGTGTATAAGTAGCTACATCCTGCAATTCAAGTTTATGTTGTTAGCCTCATTGGGGCAGTTTTGCCATAGAAAGTCTCAGGAAACCATTCTGAAAATGTCAAAAGTCTTGCAAAGAGTCTGTGTAAAATAGCAAGGACACTGATACTCAGTTTTACCCTTACTAGCTTTTATTTCCCACTGCATTCTAAATAGCAAGATAACCCAAAAGCAAGGGTTGACTATGGTATGTACACCAGCAGCAGGCTTGGCCCCAGTCCTGCAAAAAATGACAATGGTTTTAAGTAAATTAATATCTCATTTCACTGACATATTACTTTAAATATATGCTTTGGCTTTTGCAGGACTGTTATCTCAAGAGTGCTGCATTTTGAGGATAAGGACTTTTACAGAGCTTCTTGTGAGTTGGTCAGTTAGACACTACTCTGCTGGCTCCTCCTGTATAAACTTTTCTGGGATAATTACAACAGAGAGAAGTGTAGCTTTTTATAACTGTGGTTTACTAACAGTGCACCAAAAAAGCCTGTCTCTCAAACCTCAACCCAGCCCTCTGATTACATTAGATGGTCTTTTACTGCCTTATGGGAGCAAAAATCACTTCTCCAAAGCCAGTGGAAAATATGGAAAACTGAGACTTTTTTGACACTTAGGGAAAAATATAGTGACTCTAATTGCAATTTGCTTTTAGCTCTTTGCATTGCCTTGTAACAATTCACCTCATGATTATTAAAGTGAGCAACACTGGGATGTTATTGCCTATTTTAAATGGCATAAGCAGATACTCAAATCAGTTCAGCAATGCAGCCACTTCAGTTCTCTGGTATATCCATCAAGCATTAAAGCACTTCAGATCCACGTCCAAATCCTGAATGCTGCACACAGCCCTTTAGTTCGGGCTGTAACTGGTAGAAGTAAATGGGTAGTACAACAGACAATGAAGAGCAGAATCCCCTCCCTGCCCTCCATCATCCTCACCCCATCACGTACGCCTGTACAACCCCCAGGCACAAGCTTTTTTTTCCCAAGAAAAGAGGAATTATTAGAGATTATGGAGCAAGGGCTTTGGAGACTTTGTATCCCAGACAAGACAGTGACTCTCCAAAGCAGATATGGCTGCGCAGACCCTGCCTGGAGGATGCTCAGCTCTGTCTCTGCCTGGTGAGTTATACAGCAGCTGTTTGCAGAAGTTAGGAAAGCAGCCGTGAGTCAGTCCTTCACTGGAATTGGTACTTGGGAGGAGAAAGCTGGAAAATAACTGGAGAGGCTCCCAGGATGAATGGGCAGGGAAAGCCCATTCTCCTTCCAGCAGAGGTGTTGTGACAGGACAGTCCAGCTCCGCAGAGCTGGCAGTCAAACAGCCTGTGCCGAGGGGAAAAAATAATAATAAGCAAACTTTAAAAAAAAAAAAAAGTTGTATCCTATCTCCTAGGTCCTATTTGTGTACCTAAAATTAACATCTGCTTCTTCATCCCATGTGCATGTCAAGTGAGAGGAATGAGCTGGAGGAGAGGGGAGCTGGAAGGTTTTCCCATCCTCTTTGTTGAGGGATGTTTTTTTTTCAAAGGATGAACAGGGCAGTTCTTCAAGTAGAATAATAAAATCAAAATAAAACTGCGTGGAAGCTACCAAAATGGCACCCAGTTCAGATGTATTTTTTTTTTCTCACTCCCAAGCAAAAGGGTTGGTTTAATCTAGGGATTGACTGGCCTGTTTCTTCGTGTCAAATACTTTGTGTCCAGACTGCCACTGGAAAGGACAGGATCTGTTTGGAAACAAATCTTTCTGTATATGTGACTGTGATTGATCTTATGTGAAAAGGAATCCTTCAGACTGGGAATACCAAAATCCCACGTGTAACATGGATGCTAGTCATATCGTATTCACATCTACACTTAATTCCATGAGGGAGTCTCTCTGCCAAGCACACTGGTGGCACTTACAAAGATGAAAGACATGAGCTTCCACGTAGCCGAAGGTTTAACTGTGTACTTGGCAGAGATGCTCAGTGACATTATTTCAGCTATTCACAGGTACACACGCATGGATGCACAAATCTCATATCACACAAGGATTTTACCTAAACACTGGCCTTCTAACAGCCAGTAGCCTTCAGTGCAGGAACAGGTATAGCCCCCCTCAGTATTTATGCAGATCTGGGTGGGGTTACACTGGTGAGAATCTGAAGCGCATTCATCCACATCTGCAACAGAGAAATACAGCAAGAAAACATTAGAAATGGCAACAACGACAGATTGTTCACACTGTACAGGGACCTGTGCTCACAATGTGTGCACCGGGTCCGTGTGAGGAACTGAAGTGTGTGGGGGTAGAGAGAACAACCATAACCCGAAGTAAAAGTCATAAGAACTTAAAGTCCTAAGTTCTCACTGAGGCAGAGAGAACTGAAGATGCTCATCACATCTCTTCCTTTTGCAGATGACCCAGTGTTTCTCAGAGCTGCTCAAGAAAGGGGTTGCATGACCTCGAGTTGTTTATTACTTCGCCATTTGCTTTGTCACTGAACTGGGATTTCGATGCTACCGGGCAGTATACAACTCTAGCGAAAGGCTGCTGGAAGGGCTATATAACCCCACTGCAGAAGGAGAGGATTTCAAGAGATGTACAAACACAACTCAGACATATTAAAAAAACCCTACTTCCTACCCCCACCAATGCAGATTATCTCACTGTAATTTTTTTGACAGAAGGTTCAACCAAAATCAACCTTTACCTGACAAAAAAAAATGTATACTTCCCTAGAATCAATTTCCTGACAATAAAACTCTTTTCATTTTAATTTTTTTTTAGTGTCCTTATTGTTTTTAATGTATTTGGCTTTTTATTACAGCCCTTAGGGTGCTTTTGTTGTAAGCTTTTGTTTTTTCCCTTTGCATAGGAGGTGAATAGCATTCCTACATTTATATAAGCCAGGACACTGGAACCTAAATGATTAAAAATGCCTTTCAGAGTCATAAGTTCAATTTGAATCCCTCCTTGCTCAATCTCTTCCCTGATGTTTCTGGCGTCGGGTTTGCCTCTAGATGTCAGAAATGGAAATATCAAAAGATAAATTGTGTCGTTTTTTCAGCCAACTCAGATTTCTATGTTTTATTTATTAATACCTAAACTATTTTTTATTGTAGCATACTGTGCACTGGCCTTTGTTGAAGTACTATGTCATCCGAGCAATGCTACTCCCTTGATCCCTCCCTGATTCTTATTAACCCAGACTTCGTTGGGTCATGACTGAAAGTATCTCACAAATGCACTGGGCTGGAGCAGGCAGCAAAGGCAGGAATTCTGTCTCAGTATCTGCCCCTGAGGCACCTAGCACAGCCAGTCAGCTGGAAAATCCCAGCAGTCATGAAATAACTGATCCAGCCTCACACAGCAGCATATTTAACATGTTGGGGTATGTAAATAAATACATACATATTATATTTATGGAGAGAGTCTAGAGTTCTTATCTTGCCAACATCTGTACAAGGGCAATTTATGGTGCGTCAAAGCTGCTAAGATAAGAAGAATGGCACAACTAGAGGTAATTAACTCTGTCGGAAATCTGTTCCCACATATTTATTGGCTAGAGAAAAGGTTGGCAAAGTGGTGGGGGAAGTGGGAAAGGAGTAAGATAACAAGTCTAGACAATATAGGTACATAGATGTGTTGTTCAGTTCATCTGTTGCTTCTGTAGTTGGGCTAAAAATTCTGGATCCTCCCTTCACAGAGGGTATCGCATATAATTGGCAGTATTTGAACACAGATTTTATCTAACCATAAATTTAATAAGGATGACATTAATATTTTCTAAATGAAAAAGCTTTCTATTTGTCATGTTTGCTTATTGTTTTAAGAGTGGGACCTTGGCATCTGGCCAACCCTGCTGTTTCTAGCCTAGCCTGAGCTTAAAAAGGAGATTTTAATTTTCCATCCTCCCTGCTTCCAGTAGTATTAATAGGTGAAGACCAGTAGAGACAAAATGAGGGACAGGATCTTACCACCATGTATGGTAATAATTCTGTTTGAAGACTAAAGATGCTGTGGTGCATCTTTCTTGCACATGTGCCCATCACCAAAAGCAATGGGTGGCTGCAGGATCAGTTTTGTTCCTAAGCCATCTTTGTAGCAGTTACACAAGCAGCAGAAGTACAATCACTAAGGAAAAGTAAGACATCTCTCCTCTTTTCTTTGCTATCTACCAAGCAGATTTCTTTGCTTACTCCCAATCTTCACCTTTTGCAGTGGTATTGGAGATGTATTTGCATCTGAACACAACATTTTTTAAAAGAGAGGCTACCTGTGGAGTTCCTGCTGCTCCTGAAAACCTGATCAATCTGAAGTTAACTACGCAGAACACCTTGACTTCCCAGGCTTTAATACTGAGTCATACCTCACTGAATTAATTAATGAAGTTTTACACAACCAACAAGTATAAGCAGCATTACTGGTAGCATAAAATCTTTTTGCTTGGACCTGAGTGCCCCCAGTTCTATATTACATGGCTCTGGCTTTCTCTAAGATTACCCCTTACCATGACGCACCATTAAACACTGTCAGGCCCAGCCAACGCAATCAAATCAATGATTTTTGGTAAGCAGCCTTCTCAGTTCAAACAGGTGGTATAATCCCAGCCTGTTTGCTAGGAGTTATTTGCATTGCATGGGCTCACTAAGTGAAAGCTGATACTTGTGCGCTGACGAAAACGTCGGTGCAACAATTGGCTAACCATTAGGTATCCTCTTGAAGAACAGCAGAGAAGGGAAGACAGAGGGTGCCTTGCCCAGCCCATTTACACATTGCAGCATACAGTGAGAACTGCTGTGGTCAATAAAGTCAAAACTAGATATTTGACAGGGAAAGAGAAAACAAAAAAAAACCACCTCAACTTCTTTCCACTGGGGAGAAAAATAGCCATAAAACTCCAAGACGTTACCTACAATGGATTCACCAGACTTAAGTGCCAGCAGAGACACTCTATCAAAACATTTCCAGGGCATTTTTGGTTGAGTGGAAAATTGCAAGTGGAAACAACCTGATGACTTGTCAATAATGCATAAATAATTTCTTATTCTGGTTGCACAGCTTATTTCTGTCCTGTTCAAACATAAATCTTAGATGTGTCCATACCCTGGGAATATCACTTCAAAGCTCATTCATACCACCTCTGCCCTTGTGATGGGTCATACACAATCCTAGATTAAAACTGTGATGCTAAATGTACATGATACTAAATTGTCGATAGTTTTGTAGGTTCAAAGCAGATAAGACAAACTCAGAGCATAAAAAATTTTAAGGACTACTCAATAGAACGATAGTGCATGTGCCTCAGAAGTCCCCAAAATGTTCTCTAGAGCCTGGAAGAGTGTCTCTGACACTCTGTGTGATTGTTCTCTAGAGCCTGGAAGAGTGTCTCTGACAATCTCTGAAGATTGCAGTCTTCACCATGGTTTAGTGATGGTGTTGCATTTTGTTTGTTATGTGGGTGTTTACTTTTTTCAGAATTAGGTTGACGGTTGGACAAGATGATCTTGAAGGTCCTTCCAATACTAATACAAATCAAACCGTACCATGAACCCCATTTGGTGATAAATATCAGTGCCCGGGAATTTTGACTGAGAAATTCAAAATGAAGAAATTGAAGCACTAGCCTGAGATCACTCAGCAAGACAGAAGCAAGAACAGGTCACAGAGATTTCTGACTTGTAGTCCCTTCATGTAACCCAATACAACCTACCCTAATTATGTGAACACTTAAAGATGTGACTTTTTCAGAAATTTTGTGCAGCCTTTGCATTGGCTAGTGAGATCTAAAGTAAAAGATTAACCATCATTCTGAAAGCATTATGTTCTACCAGGAGACCTCAGGGGCATCGAAGGCTCTTTCAGTTAAACTCTATGCTACTCACAACATTACTGCCCTACCCTAATGGGGCACTGAACCTCAAAGTTTCCAGCAGTTACTGAAAACAGAGAGTGATCTACACTACTACTACAGTCAGTGGCAAATTGAAAGAGTTATCAAGCTAACACACCTCTTCTTACCCTTAAGACAGGACCTGGAGTGTTGCTGTGAAAATAATTATAAGAACAGAAGGATGTTAAAGATCATACCTAATCATTTTGAGTAAGTCCAAATTTTCCCAAGTGACTAGTGTCTGGGTGACTCCTTAGAGGTTCCTGATTTTGAGACAGCAGCTCTTCAGCCCTTTAAACCACACTAGATAACCAAGGCAGGGCAGGGCAGGACAGATCCTTGTTCAAAACTTCTCTTGCCACAGAGCGCTTGGCCAACTCTGATCCTGAATGTTTCAGCTCTTGATTAAGCTGCTGTGTGCTATCAAATTGCCAGTCACCTATATTTTCACATCCATCCTACCAGTTGTAGTGTTCACTTTACTACTCCCACAGCTACCTCCAAAGGCACAAGTTCAGGCAGAAGTCCAGACACAAATTAAAATTTTACCTGGAGTGGAAACGATTTCCTTTGTTACTTCCCAGCTGAATACTGAGGGCAACCACACAGCCCATCCAGACCACTGCTTTCTGCCTCCTAAGAAATATCACCGAGAACAAAGACAGAGCCTCATGGCTCGAAGACATGAATTTTAAAGTTCTTTGGTTAATTGACTAAATGAAAGAATAGGTAGGTAACATCTCCATATACATTTGCCAGGAAGCCTTTTCTGCAAGAGCTGGAGTTCAAATACTCCAAAATTAACCACAATCTTCTCTTAGCTCAGTTTGTCTGCCTTAAAAATTTATGGCTGTGGTGGTTTGGTCTAGCAACCCTGGGGTGTGATGTTCTGTTTGCTTGACATTTTGACAGAGGTGAGGTGGCTGGGGCAATGGGGTTTCATTTGGGGATTGGAAGGGTGGAGAAAGTGTTTTTTATATTTCTGGCTGACTGGCTGCCTTTTGTGGGATGTGATGTGCTGATGCTTTGTTTTTATTGGTACAGATTGTATTTTTAATGGATGGCAGGATGCCTGGTGACTGGATAGATATCATTTACAATGTCAAAAAAAAAAAGACCTAATTGTGTTTAGCATGCAAATTACTGGCTTTGTGTTTTATTATCTGTAAAAGCTAGCAGTAATATTAATGGATTCTTTAGAATTTAGCCACATCACAGAACAATGAATGACATTTTTAATTCATTGTCCATAAATTTAAGAAAAAAAATAATTGAAAAGCCATGCATACAAAAAAACAGGGCAGCATATTAATGTAGTCAGAGAGAAAACCTAGATGTCAAACTGCAGCACAACACCACATCTCACCAGAGACGCTAATACTTATCAGAAGACATAGTGATTTTTTATCCTGACTCATGTCCACAGAGAATGCAAGACTGAGGCCACTCTCATTTATATCAATAATATTGCAAGAAATCACAGCATGAAAAACAATACTCTAATCCATTGAATTAAGACTGGACAAATTCAATACCGCTTAAATGAAAGATGCTAAAACTAGGATACCAGAAATCTCAAGTGAGAATCGTAAATGTAGAATCAAGCCGTGAGTGTCTACAGGATCCTGAAGATCTGGTTTTAGTCCTCTGTTTTCCACATTTGGGATAAAATACAGAGGATCACAAGCTGGTAGAGTTAAGAACTAAAAAGTGAACAGAACTCATATAAAAATAATTTTCTAGGTATAGTGGGCGCATTCAAAAGAGTATTTCAAGCCAGACAAATGCAAAGTCGTATATCAAGAGTAAAAACTTTGGGGTCATTGAAGATAACCACTAGAACACAAACTTTTCCTGACACAGAGCTGCTGAAAGAACAAGCATAAACATGAGAACACTGAGTAGACACAGAAAATTGTTCCTACCACTGTACATTGCATTAGTAAAATAATTACTGAAATACATTTCTGCTGTCAACACTTCAAAAAGCAATATTGCAAAGAGATCAGGAAATCGCCAAAGAGTAATTCCAAGACACGAAAATTTGTCTCAGAGCAAGATAATGACCTGTTCAATAATCTACTTAAGAAAAGGTTCAAGGTATATTTGCCTGTGATCTATAAACATCCTTATGGCAAAGTTTTTAGCTGGAGATGGTCACTAAAGCTAGCAAGAGACAATGCAATGAAATTCAGTCTTTAGAAAACAAATTAAAAATAAAAATAAAGCACAGACTTTAGTACTTCTGACTAACCATCTGAAAAACATAATAAGGTACATGGTAGATGTTCCTTTAATTTAGGGCCCTGTCTGAACGATACTTCTTCTTTGAAATATAGCAAGAAAAAAACCTGTGTGTTTGAAATGTCAGTTGCTGGGTAAGGTTCAATGGTCTGTGTCACAAAATAGACAGATTATGTGGTCAAAAAAGCATCTTACTGTCTTCATTGAATGACTTAACATCACTCAACTTTTCATTATTTTTATCTATATACCTAACCATCACACCTGAGATTTTCTGCTTACCTTACATATTTCTAATTTCCTAGGCCATTAGGAGATCTATCTTGGCCAGTGGCCACTGAAAATTGTGACGGGAATTTGAAAAGTTCTTCCAAGTGACTTCTCTTTTGCAGAGATTTAAATGTATACACGTGCAATGTTTCATTTTTGTTTGTACTTTTATCAATAAATTTGATTTTCAGTGAGAGACATTGTACCTCTAATGTTTGTAATAACTGCAGAAAAAAAGTGGAAAACTTAGAAAACCTTGACAATAAAAACATTGACAATATGGTCTCAAAATTGGAAAGTCATGGATTTGATGGATGGACCACTCGGTGGATAAGGAGCTGGCTGGATGGCTGCACTCAAAGGGTTGTGGCAAATGGCTCAACATCCAATTGGCAGCCAGTGACAAGTGGTGTTCCTCAGGGGTAGGTACTGGGACCAGTGCTGTTCAACATCTTTGTTGGAGACATGGACAGCGAGGTAGAGTGCACCCTCAGCAAGTTTGCCGATGACACCAAACTCAGAGGTGCGGTCGACATGCTGGAGGGAAGGGATGCCATCCAGAGGGACCTGGACAGGCTGGAGAGGTGAGCTCGTGCAAATCGTGTGAAGTTTAACCAAGCCAAGTGCAGGGTCCTGCCCCTGGGACGTAGCAATCCCAGGCACAAATACAGGTTGGGTGGAGAATGGCTAGAAAGCAGCCGTGAAGAGAAGGACTTGGGGATCTTGGTGGATGAGAAGCTCAACATGAGCCAGCAATGTGCACTGGCAGCCCAGAAAGCCAACCGCATCCTGGGCCGCATCAAGAGAAGTGTGGCTAGCAGGTCACGGGAGGTGATTCTGCCCCTCTGCGCTCATGAGACCACACCTGGAGTACTGTGTCCAGCTTTGGAGTCCTCTACACATGGATTTGTTGGAATGGGTCCAGTAGAGGGCCACGAAGATGATCAGACAGATGGAGCACCTCCCCTATATGGACAGGCTGAGAGAGCTGGGGTTGTTCAGCCTGGAGAAGAGAAGGCTCTGGGGAGACCTTGTAACGGCCTTTCAATATCTGAAGGGAGCCTATAGGAGACCTGGAGAGGGACTCTTTGTCAGGAAGTATAGCGACAGGACAAGGGGCAACGGTTTTAAATTGGAAGAAGGGAGATTTAGATTACACACCAGAAAGAAATTCTTTACAGTGAGGGTGGTGAGGCATTGGAACAGGTTGCCCAGGGAAGTCGTGGCTGCCCCATCCCTGGAGGGGTTCAAAGCCAGGCTGGATGGGGCTTTGAGCAACCTGCTCTAGTGGGAGGTGTCTCTGCCCATGGCAGGGGATTTGGAACTAGATGATCTCTAAGGTCCCTTCCAACCCAAACCATTCTACGATTCTATGAATATTCTTATACCAGAAGAATCATCAGCCTAAAGATGTTGGGCATGCCAACCACCCTCTTTTCAGGACATAGAATGAATGAATCTTTTTGAAGCATGAAGCAAGATAAAGAGGGAGAATCCAAGTTACTACCACAGGCAATCTGTTGAATCAAAGAGCGCAGAGAGGACTAACCTGCAGGTTAGGGGAAACCGACATGCAGTAAATAGGAGATTGTTTAGAAAGATAAGTGACTTTAAGTGATGGAGAGCCAGTGGAGAAATCAAGCAGACAAGAGAAGGTGGAGAAGAGGTGCTTAGGAACGAGAAGCACCTGCCCAGTGAAAGCTGAGGTTCAAAAAACGTAAGAAAATGCTTGCCTTTCCTCTACTCAGAAAAAGGATTTTGTGCACAAACAGGACTTTAAGCAGTAAAGAATACAGAAAGAAATAAGGTCCTTAGGATTAAATCATCAGTTCAGAGACAATATCAGTCTTTCAGGAAAAAACTTCCTTGAAAAAAAGCTATATTTAAAAGAAGAAAAAGTTAAATGAATATGTTGATGACTTTCATTACGGAATTTATGAGCATGTGGTCACATACACACAACAGAGAAAATGCACGTGGAAAGCTTACTGAAGAAGAGCCAACCCAAGGAAGTGATTTGCACCTGCCACTACAGCAACAAGGGAGACGACTGCTTTGTTAAGACCATCCACTGGTGTTGAAAGTGATGGTATCCTTGACTACACTTACCCCTCCGCAATGAGGTCCTTGCTCAGGGTGCTCTTTCCGATCCACTCCCTCCACAACAGCTCCTTTCCCTCTTGGCCAGCAAGGTGATAATGCCCTTAGCAGAGAGCTATTATGGAAGGATGTGGACTTATCTCTGAGCTAGAACCACGTTCTTGGAGGCTTTGGTGATTAGAAGAGAAACTTTGCTTGGACTCTGTATTCAAGTGGGAAGCCAATGTGGACAGCAGATTTCCAAGACGATATGCTTTTGGCAATATGTGCTGTTTCACAGATGGACTGTTACATTTTGTTCTATTTGGAACATATTTAGCATGCATGACTTCCTTTCTTAAGTAATGAATTCTGATAATCATGCCACAAATTTCTGTGGGTCACAGTAGTAGCTATGGCTGTGTTTCCTTCTTTTGACCAACCATTGACAAAAGTGGGTATGTTTTTGCCATCAGGATTATTTGAGAGCCATTAGCATCACAGAGTCCAGCACAGCAAGGCTGAAGATTAATTTGACAGTTGTGACAGCACAGCTCTTGCAGAGCATAAAATGTTTGCCATGGGAAGTCTTCTTCCCCCTTCTACTAGGAGGTGTGGATGATTTGGGGGGCCTACTTCTTTATTTTATTCTGTTTGTATTTTAGTCTCGCTGTTGTACCAGCACAACCACAGGAGACCATCCCGCTCTTGAGATAACAAAGTTCTTGCAGAGAGACTCAAGGCTGCGAGCTCGTTCCAGAATCTCTGTCTGCTCAAACACTGAATCTTGTTCAGTCATTTATAACCCTCAGGGCTCCATTTTAAAATAATACAAAGATTGGATGTCTATTTTTTTATAGGAATAATTGCAGGCCAGGACTAAACATCCAAGTTCAGTAACATGGGTATCAGTCCCAAGATTACTTGGAACAGAGCACTTTCTCCAAACTTCTCCCCCACTTCTTATTTGGACACTCAGAAATAATTTCCCCAGTAGCAGATTTTTACTCAGTGAAATCACATGTTTTCTTAAAACTTTTTTTTTCTCAATACAATTATATTTGATAAGAAAAGGGGAGAAATAACAATGCCACATTCCTAAAGTGCAGACTGAAGCCAAATTCAAACTGCTGCTGTGTGGGGTCAGTGCTTTTTTTCCAAGGACCACTGACCCTGCTGAGCTTGGACACAATCCAAGATCAACTCCCTAAACACCTGTTTAATTGCATATTTCGGTGTCTGAGGACTGGCTGTTGATCACTGAATTAATTATCTATCTGCATCCCATATGCATTATGTTATCGGTCGATAGCTAAACAAGGATTAAAGTGTTTTTCTCACATAGATGGTCAGCCTGGAAGTGGACCTTAAATAGTGTGAGGCATTAATCTGTAATGCTGCTCCTTCTGCCTGGTATGAAAATTGCTCAATATGTGTCACAGGTTCTAGATCTCCTGCCAGCTATCTGAGCCTTTCCTTAGCTAGTGCACTTTTAATGTTACTCAGAGATGATAAACAACAGCTAAACTGTGAAAGGACTTTGCTCTCTGAGCACAGTTCTAGCCCTGCTTTCGTGATTGAGATTTAAAGGACAGCCATGCAGATAAGTGTATAGCAAGGGGACAGAAGGGGCAGCATCCTCTTCCTCTCCGGCTCTGAACAGACCTGTGAGTGGTTCATACACTCACCATTACCTTGCATGACCACAGGTCCTCACCCCCACCAATTCCCAGGGCTCCCTGTTGGTACAAGATCACACCCAGTTGTGTGGACTATTCCCAGTGCCCCATGAGAGCCTTTGCACAAATGCACAGTGTGCATGTCAATTCTGGGAGCAGAAATAAGGCAAACTACTGATTTCAATTAAGGGCCTTGCTTAAACACAGAAACTCCATGAGAATAACTGTACTCTCTGGATTCATGATTTCCTGGTGCAGGCTCTGCAAAACTTAGAGAATCCATGGTCAGTGCATGTGATTTGGGAATCTCAGTTATCAACCTGCTGCCCTTACACTATTCCAAGTAGCTGTGGTACAGCAGAACAAGAGTGACTCGAGTACCCTGCAGGAGTAGGGTAGAGATGTGTAAGCATCCCACTGACACCATCAAATCTGCTGAAATAGGAGATAAAAAACAGGTGCTGCCCACATCAATGGTTTCATCTTCATCAGCAGGAAACATATCTTGCAGCTGAATAGTTGGAGTGCTACTGTTGTACTATCCATTTCTCAAAATGATCTATTTCATATGATCATATGCTACACTGAGATCTGCTGAACTCAGGGTGGTGACAGGAGCCAGGGATCACTTATTAAGAATACTCCCAGCTGCTGGGACATTATCTAAGTGGCACTTTATATTGCAATGGAAAAGAAAAAGACGCAAAATCAGAAGCAGCAAGTGGACACTAAGAAATTAAAAAAGAATTCTAGCAACAGATCCTTAGAGTCCTCCCTTTGCTGCATGATACAAAATAATCTCATGCAAGAACCCTTGGAGTAGGCTTATAAAGTGTCACAGAAGAGGAGCAGAACCATTAACACTGAAAAAGTGAATTTTCTATGGCTGAATTGTATATTTTCTCTGCAATTCTCTGGGATGGTTTAAAAAGACCCTGTAAGAAGGAATATATTAACAATATAGGAGTTTAAAGCACTATTTATAAAGCCTTTAAACATGTCTGTGAAATCTTTTTGGCTTCTCCTCCAACAAATTCTTTCAAAGACTTTTCTGTTAGGGTACAGAGCATGAGAGAACTAAAAGAAAAGAACTGCTATTCCCACTTTCACTCCCCAGGGAGCTTTGAGAAATCACTAGCACAAATAGTCCAGCCAGCTGGTTTAGCCAATTGGTGGTCAGTTTACATTTCCTTTAATAAGTGAACTTCTTGACCGTACATTTTAACTGAGTCATTAAGAGCTCCTTTTCCAAGTGTTTTGGCAGGCTAAAGAGGTCTGAGACTGTGAATAGACCACAATAACTAGTAAAGAGGAGAACAGCCCTACTTTTAATACAGCAGAAGAAATTAATCCAAATGGATCCAAAAATTAAAGCTACGATGAAAACAAGGGATGCAAATATCCACCTGCAGGATAAAACGGAAACTTTTATTGGAAGGGTTGCTTCTTCCATTAAAATGCTGCCACTTTTGACATGCTACATGACAAAAGCTTTAACCATAGCTCAAGCATGTTGTGCAAACAACTGTGGGAGTGAAGTATTGGAGACCTGAAAATACAAGAGAGATTCAAAGTGTGCAATATGTACTCTCCCCTAGGGAGAATGCAGTATGGATGCTCTAGTCACTCTCACAGGATACCTTGAAATCTTTAATGTATATGAAAAAGGAGGACTAGTGCATGTATATAAACAAGGGATCTCCATTATGGGGAAGTGGAATAGTAACACGAGAGTCATCACTAACTAATCTCTCACAAAGCTTCTGCAATCATAACCAGCATCTCATCCAGGAATGGATTGGATTCAAAGCTGTTTGGCTTGAGGACACAAGGAGGCACAAGCCTGGAGGTGGCATGACTGGAGATTGCTTCGTGGCACTTACACTGCACGAGTCAAACACACGTGCAATGGAGACTACAGTGCTTTGTCTTCTAAAACCTTATTTCCTGAACCTAGCTGATAAAACCAAGGAAAAGACCCTGGCCACACCAACGGTGCTTGCAGAACTTGTGTCTGCACAGCAGGGTAGTTTTATATTTCCTTTAGAGGCTGTGGTAGAGTTATACATGACTCAACACTCACATCACTTGTGTGCCCCGGCACTGCCACAAGCTCTGCAGGCAGTGGGAGTTAGAATTCCTCCTTGGGAGGGCAGCGCTTCAGATCTCTGCCCATGGCAGCAACCCTTGCCAGCTGCCCTAGGAGCTGTCGTGATTGACTCCAAAGAGAGTGTTATGCTTGGCACTAAGGACATTGGAGAGCTTATCAGGGGAGAAAATTGTTTTTCATATTTCATCTGAGTTTCAAATCTGTCCGTGTGTCAGCATGCTTTATAACAATCTCAAAAGCACCACAAAGCCATGGTAATTCTTATATAAATGTTAGGGCCTTTTGGGCTCTTTTGTAAGAAAAAAGTGGGTAGTGGACAAAAGCCAGTGGAGAAGAAAAATCCTTGAGAATTATCCTCTGCAAATACTGGCTTCCAGGCTCAGACAGCTGTGTCCTCATTACTGTTAATAGCAAAGAGCTAAGCATGTTGGGCAACATTCCTCTTTAAGTGTATACATAGCAAGCCATCTATTTATTTATTTCTGTGGCAGTGATCATTGGAAAATGCCTATAATCCCTGCTCAAATAACTGGCTTTAACTCAGATTTGGCATTCACTGTTCTATAACGACTGAGCCACATTTGCTAGCAATGTTCCCAAAATTGCCGCCAGCCAACTGGGTTGCAGACCTTCCTGGATAAATGAAAACTGTGTGGATATGGGAGGTTTACTTTGTTCCAATTAGTGTGTGATGTGGATGTCTACTGGCAATTGTCCTGCTCTCCTTACTCTGAGTTCATAGCTCCCTTGAAAAAGAGGTGTTTTATCTCAAAGGGCTTTTTCCTTTTCTCTTTCTCTCTCTTTCTTTTAAAGTTACCTTTATTGCATAAATTAAGACTGAAACTCTCAAGATTTGTGAAATCCTTAGACAATAAGCCCTCAAAGCAGATGTGCTGAGGCTTTAGAGGCAGAGAGTTGCATTTCATTTAGCCCCCAGAACTGCCAGTTTTGAGCAGGACGATGACAGGTTCTGGATAGCTGTGAAACTCCCAGGCAGGACAAGATGTGAGGCTGAATCTGCATCAAAGAAAATTTCTAATAGAAGTTACATAACACTCTTGGGAGCCCTGTCCCCCACCTGTCAATCAATAAATCAATCAAGATAGAGGCAAATCTTCCCTTTACTTATCCTGCAGTAAATAGATGTGTTGAGCTGGATAGCCTTGACTGAATTTGCAATCTGTGAAACTCGAGATTGACTTTACGTAAAAGCTGAGAGCAAAATCCTTCACTTTTGATTATTGCTTCTACTTCACTATATCAGCTTCCATCCAAAGAACTTGCAGCATTTTAAAATCAATGCTAAAACTCAAATTCTATGTGACAAAGAGAATATAATTTCATTTTACGGGAGTTAGATAAATTAAAGGCTAGAACCAGTATCAGACACAGGCTCCTGCACTTCAGGCATTGTAGTCTCAGAACCATTGCACAAGGTATGTTGGACGTGACCTCTAGAAGTCATCTGGTCCAAGCCTCCTCTCAAATCAGGGGCAATTCAGTCAGGTTGGTCAAGGCCTTCTCCAGCTGTTTGAATTTCTCCAAGGAACCACCTTTAGCCACAAACTTTGTGATCTGTTCCAGTGTTTGACCACCTTAACAGAGATAACATTTCTCCTTATATCTAATAACAATTTGCCATGTAACTTTTGCGCATTCCTTTCCTTGTGCACCTCTTAGATGAATCTGGCTTTGTTTTCTCTTCACACTCGCATTACACAGTTGAAGACAACAAGCAATACAATTCCCTCATCAGCTTCATCTTAAAGCAGAGTAAACACACTTCTCTCAACCTCTCCTTGTATGTTAGGTGCTTCTACCTTCTAACCACCGTGGTGGTCCTTCCCTGGATGCCCTTCTTACACCCACACCTTTCTTATACCAGGGAACCAGTATAACTGAGGGAATTGACTGCCTGTGAAGGCAACAGGAATCCACTGCACACTAAATTATCTTTGGGAGGTAGCTAAGAGAAAATACTTGGAATTCTTATATTCACAACCTTGTTATCAGTGTGAACCTCTGCTTAATTTACTAGAACCTCTGCTTAACTTACTAGAAACTGTTGAGGTGGTAGAACCATTTCAAAGGTTGCTGTACGAACACAGCTACCACCGGGACTGCCCTACTCGCACATACAGATCTGCACATTTTTGTCCCTAAAGCTTCAAGATAAGTTTATATTCTTTGCACCAGAATTCAGAAATTGCTGACTAGTGCTAAAGGCTGAACACATGGCCAGTCATAGTACCAATGTCACAGGCAGTCCCACCAGCTCTCACAGAAGCCATGAAAGCTCAGAAAGACACATGTTTACATTGAGTGTTCCCAAACCAAATGGTTCCATTCTAAGTAGCCTGGCCTGAAAATACATGTTCTGTTTAGGTAATTAAAAAAAAAAAAAAAGGGTAAATAAACAAAAAAGGCAATGTTCCCAACCAGCAGGAACATTTTAATGTCTGTGGTTAATCCTGGAGCAAACTCCTGCTCTTACTCTCCAGAAGAGATATCCTAGTGAATTTTCCACCATGTGGGCCTGCTCTAGTGAAAAGTTTTTTTACATTTTTTCCCTTTATTATAGTGCTTTCCTTTATTAGTCCCTTATTACGAGAAGGTCTCTGGTCATACTCAGTCATGCAAGAGAACAGACACATTTTAGAAGGCCTAACCTCAAGCAGAAGCATGCCTAGCAAATCCTTAGCATTATTACCATTTTACCATTTGTAGTCTCTCTAATAATTGCCCATCAAACACTGTTAGACAGTGCTTAATTCAGCATTTCATGTCCCTCCCCAAGTCAGATGGAATGAATCAAGGATGGATAAGTTATTTCTGAAATGGTTTCATCTCCCAAGCTTCTAGATGTCAGCTGGAGATTTTGGTGGAGTGGTGTGTGATGGTATTTTTTATCTTGTGACAATATATATATCCTTTATCAGCTTCGGAATATACATAACCTGCTGGGCCGTTAACAGATATAGTACAAATTTTCAGCTGCTAATTACATTTAGAGGTATTCTCCAGTCTGCACAGGGCACATCTATGCCATCTCTCTCTGGGCTCAAATCTACACTCAGGTTTTCAAAATTACCCGGGGAATACGGAGATAATTATTTTCACTTTTTTCAATTTAAGTCATAGGCAGGGTAGGAAGTGTTACGTGCAACCCTGTAAAAGTCTATTATTCTCTTATGCCTCTTTTAATGTATAACTAGTTAAACCTCTTGAAAATGTCAGTGAGCCAAATTATCATGTTACCAAAAAAAAGAAATCACTGACTTCACTAAGAGTTACCAAAATGCAATGTACTAGCTGAATAACATAATACACATTTTACAAAACGCCACCCTCAAACAGCACCCATTTAGTGGGAAAGAACACCTCCTTCCTAAAGCTGGCATACTACAGTCTTTTGGGAAGACTGTTTTGAAACCAACTGATAGCTGTCAATAGACAGTTCTGGTCTATTCCATCACAAAGCCCATCCTGGTTTTAATTCAAATTATTTCAATCTGCTCCTGAATTAAAGCTCCAGGTGCAGTACCTAATGATTTGCTGGCTACAAGTGCTGTATATATTGCTGTAGTCTGCCTTTGAAACACGTGAGCATCATCCAAGGCTGCTCTAGCCTATGCCTGGTTTGGGATTCCCCACAGGGTTTGTGATAGCAGGAAATCAGCAGTATGCTACAGCTTTCGGACCCCATCTCCTCTCCCTGGCCTTGCTCCTGCTCCAGGGGTAAGGAGTGGCAGTTTAGCAAACTGACTCTACCAGATAGTCCTCCTTCAGGAAGGAAATGTCAGGCCACCCATTTAAGCTACCTCAGCTTTGCGTGGCTCCACCATAGGGGCAATAACTGTTATTTAATGGATGGAGGCTCTTACCCACGCTATGAACTTTTCTCTGCAATGTTAGGTGAAGTGAGCAGGAGGTTTTTTTGTCCCTCTGTGCACACTGGAAGCTCGAAATACATCAAAGGACTCAGAAGTGAAGCAAATTAAGATAACTGATAACATCTATCCCACCCCCAACTTGTGCAAGACAACTATTTCTCACTAACATTTGTTCCAGGCAGTTTTTAAATGCTTCTGCAGATCCATTTTGTACTATTCCTCCACTACAACATACGTAGTGTATTCTTGTATAACCTGATACACTGCACTATCATAAAGGTGTCAAAAAGCACACTGTCACTGCACTTTACTATGTTAATTCTAAAAGTAATCTTCCTTTATTTCAGCAAATTATACCCTATTCAGGAATAATCATACTTCTGTACCACCCAATATACACAACTTATGCTTGTCTGACATTTACAGTTCCAATTGCTGTCATCTTACCCTAAGCTTTACAATGGACTTAACTCTTTAAATCAGTCAGCCTTAATAATGTCCCCAATTTATTGTTACTCTATATTGAGATTTCCGTAAACTTATCTACATTTATCTGGTAGTAAAGAACATACACTTGATGCCAGGAGATTGGATCCATTCTCAGCAGAACATATCAAAGGACTATTCCCTCTCTGTTCTGGGATGAGAAGTCTCAGTACCGCTGCCAGAAACTACTGCCACATGCTACACTGCTCTTGACATCATTGACTTCTACTGTTCCTCTTCCATCAGATGGCCATGTGTTAGGTTATCTTTTTATCTACTGCTGGGTTTCCAGTCCCTTAGTTTTCTGACCACAATTGTAGCTTTCCCAGACTTCTGTATATTACTATTTGTACAGCCTTCCCATTCAGTCATTCAGTGTCACCTATAGATATGCTGGGGTTGTACCACAAAACGAGTTAATGCCTTTGATCCAACCAGCAATTTACTGGTTCACCAGCTACTGCTTCATTTGCTCAGGGGGCTGTCCAGAAAACAAGAATTTTACTTCACAAAAAAACCCCAAACCAAACCAAACCAAAAAACCTAAACCCAAAATGTAAACAAGCTCAAAATATTAGAACAAAGCAGGCATTAAAATTGCTTCTTTTTGTGGAAAACCAAACCAAACCAAAAAACCCAAATCAAATAACACAATGTCAGACCAAGAAGATCATGGATTCATTCAAACCCTGAGAGTTCATGGTGCATTCCTCTCTTCCCTCTCCTGGGCTCTCCCTCCTTAGCTGAAGAACTTCTGTTTTCAGTATCTGAATGCCTCATGAACACTGTACTGGCATGTTATTTTTGTGGAGCTGAGGCACAGAAAAGCTAAAGAAATATTCCAGGAGAATTTAGGCGTTTGTTCATACACACTTGCAGGTGCCTAAATGAAAGCACCATACACACCCTGACTTTCCAAAAGTGCTGAATGCTTCTGCCTGAAAACCTAGAGCCCTCAAGCGTTTCCAGCCGGTCACTCAGGTATTACAATTCCTCAGATAAGTAGTTAATTCTGAAAACAATATTGAGCAAAGAGGTCTGAGGTTGCACTGTCAGCCTGTGGCAAAGACTGCAGGCCAGATCAACAGGCACTTACATGCTAAGCTTCCACTGAGGATGAAGGCCAGTGACAGTGAGGGACCTAACCAAGCTTTGGGGACCTGAGCCTTCATTTCAGCTAGCCTGTCACCTATACTACTGCCCTACCAGGTGGACCATCCTTCTTCTCACACTGCAGCATAGCCTTACACCACAGGGCACCTGCAACCATGAGTTATGGTTGAAAAGAACTAAAAGCAGAGAGGGTTTTGCTGGTGTTAAAACTGAAGATGGACTTCAGTGCATCTTGTTATCCACAATGGGCAGCACGTTCCAGGCAAGAGGTAGAACAGTGAAACTACTCCCCTGAACTGGGCTGGTGATGTGTAACTCCCATTCATCGTCCGGAAGCTTTATTTGCTTTGAAAAATTCTGTCATCTCATTGAAGTACTAAAATGGGAAGCAAGTCAATTGGCAGATGGAGGGAGCAGAGCATGTTAAGCTCCATACAACATCAGGCAGCTCTTATATTTCTACATGGCAGCTCTGTCATGGGTCTGGTATCCCATGGACAAGACAAAGGAACAATGCCAGCATTGCCTATAGTCTGGCAAAACATATGGGCCATCTGGCTGATTTACACAGGTAAAGGAGCCAATTCATATTTTCTATATATTTTGGCTTAACTTCTTGATTGTGACATACAACCATGGCCAATTTCAGGCTGGAACCAAGTGAAAAGAAACAAAGCTGACCCAAAAAATATAAGGGACAAGCCAAGAAAAACGGTGACTTTTAAGTCATTGAGAAGACTGCCACCTCTAGGTACTGTGGGTGCTGCAAACACAAGCAAAGATTAACATAGGCCTGAGCAGAGTGCTGGTGCTATTAAGGGCACTGAAAATAACTAAGCCTTCCAGGAAAAAGGAGACATTTTATCACATACTGAAGTCTGCATGTTGTGCCACAGGGAGGTAAAGAAGGCGTCACTCATGCAACCAAAGTCCCTGAGGGTCCCAGCAGAAAGCTACGCGGGGACTGTCATCCACAGCCAAAACAGGCA
Source organism: Gallinago jamesoni (assembly GCA_025769975.1). Taxonomy (NCBI): domain Eukaryota; kingdom Metazoa; phylum Chordata; class Aves; order Charadriiformes; family Scolopacidae; genus Gallinago; species Gallinago jamesoni. The sequence goes on from JAOQGH010000040.1 coordinate 5,492,825, forward strand.
CCCCTAAGAAAATGAGAGAACAAACCACAGAGCCAACGGACTGGGGAAGGGTACTCATGAAGTCAGTCAGTCTTCCAGCACTATTAAGTGACTTACTTTTCTTTTAAGCCCTGTATTTGTCCCATTGGCGGGTCTGCCTTTCATGACAGCTATCCCACAAAGGAAAGCTCATAAAATCTGCTCCACAGCAGACAGAGCTAATCGGTACATAGCAGCTTTAACTGATCTGGCACTGCTGAAATCCCTGGAAGTAAGACATAATAAAGGCAAGGCGGCCACAAAGCCCTGCATATCAAACTGCTGTTAGCATGAGACTAAGGAATCATTCAGAGATCAACAGCAGGGGTGAGAGCCCTGCCCTGGCCAGCACATGCCTGAAGATATGGCAAGCTGGGCACCATTGCTGCTTCTCTGAAGTGAGTCAGATATAACCTCCTGCCAACTGGCTCTTGGTGACAACTGAATTATATGTGTTATCTGGCTCAGAGCCCAGTGACCAATAACTCCAAATTCAGAGAACAAGCTTAATCGAGGTCATTAAACCAACCAAAACACAGTCTATCAGTAAAACCGCTTTCCCTTGCATACCCTTTCCCTCTGCAGTCTCCAGAGCACAAGGGAGATGGGATTCCTGGGTTCTTACCATCTTGTACACCAAAGTATCAGAGTACTCCAAGGAAAAGGGAAAAAAAACATATCATGAGCTAGACAGTCCACAGAGATTTCAACCTTCCTATGACTGGGCTGGTACCTGCACATCTAACAAGACATGGACATTGTCTCTTCTGTACTTATGTATTTTCTCTGCATACAAAAAAGCTATATTTTGTAACATGACATTCTCATTCAGCTGTCCCCCTCTGTATACTACTGTGCTTCCCTCCCAGCTCCCAGCCTCAGCCCAGAAGAAACCAGAAAACTTTTAATTACCCCTAGTAAGCAAGTAATGACACCTCTATGGACAGAATCAGTTTAGTTCAAGCTAAAGCTGAAAGCAAATTTAAACACTCCTGGCTGCCACAGTTTTTAATCATAAGGTGATCTTCTGACTCGCTGTCTATTCTTCCCACACAATGTGTAAGAAATCCTTATAATGATATCAGGAGTTTGGCAGGAGGAAAATATTGTACCAAACTCCCTGACCATAAGACACAGTCAGTGGCTTAGGCTCAAGATAGATGAACCTAAACCTAATAAATTCACTGCAGGAACTTCGCTCCAAGATCCTAAAATCTTCACCAAAGACAATGGGGACCATAATCATGGTTCTAAGAGGAATTTTTGGTCTCCAGTTGACCTATCCAACTAAGTACCCAGTATGACTGTAGTTCAGTCAAGTTCAGTTGTGGCTACGTTGTAGTTGTGTTTATTTTAGTTTCCCTTCTCCCATCAGTTGCGCATTAATACGGTCAATTGGTGATGCTTGAAAGGCACTGACATGCAGAATGATGGACTCACGCTGACTGTTACGCTTTGCCATACCCAGGAGCCTGCTATTATTCATTCCGGTACATGGAGATGCCAGTTTTCTCAATAGCCTGCCAGCCTTCTTGGCTTGCATGTTATATTTTTTGGTTCGATTTTACTCATTTGTTTGTGAGTAGTAGAAGCTTCACAAATAAACGAAGCGCTCGCCTGTGCTTTAACCACCAGACCGTACTCCTCCCACACTGCACTTAGCGAGGAATGAGAAGGGATAATCCAAGCCACACAAGGCTCAGTTTACCCTGCTACAGACAGACACATGCAGCAACCTTTTCTATCACGCCAACCCCTCCACCACAGATGGAGTCCCTTCAGAGAAAAGTTGCATTTCTATCCTTGTTCTCATTGATAAATTCTGCTGGGGGAGAATATGTTTATTGGTGGTCAAAATTCTGTAGGAATGACCCTACTGCTGGACCCTACTGTAGGCACTAGTTGAATCTTGCCTTTCCTCAGCCCCAGCCCATCTTCTGTGCCAGTGCAATGCTTTCCTAAGGGAGAATGGCAGTCTGAGTGTTTTCAGATGTATCTTTTTACCCAGGAATATTTTATGGTCAACTTGTGACTACCTTTATGAAGATTGCCGTGCTTAAGAATAGATCAGGCCATCAGAAGAGAAGCACTGGGGCTGGACCCAGAAGAATTATAGCTGTGTTTGCCTGGAGCTGTAGAGTGTGGGTTTATCCAATGGGACAGGGCTGTGTTAAGTATGTCTGTACTTTACAATGTTAATGATACTGCTTCCATTAGTCCCCTGGTATATGGTCTTCTCTCTTAATGTACATAGTTTGTATTTTTGTATTTTCCATGGCTTTATTTTACCCAGCTTGTCTAGTGCCATCACATTAGATAATCAAGGGTCAGTCATCTTGAATTGTACTAAAACTTTAAATACGCATAGCATAAGTAGAGGGCGACTAAAAAACAAATAACCACAGAAAGCTTTCGTAGCACAGGTATTCCTGAAGAAAACGGGAGATACTGATAACGTTGTGGGACTTCTTCTCTGATCTATGCAGAAACACAGTGCCCAGTGATTTCCAACCAGTTAGTGCACTGGTAAAGTAAATAAGTTCCACATGTCTCACTTTGAGCTTCACTGTTGTAGGATTATTAAACTGGGCCTTTTTCTCCTGTTTACTTGTTTTCACATGACACTTGTCAGGGAGTTATCTCAGCACCTATCATCTACTTCTGAAATTATCCTTGATGCAATCCTGAAAATGTGTTATCATTTCAGTTTACAGAGAATGACCTGAAGTCCCAAAATACCAAGCACGTTTGTCTATGGCAAAGTCAGGAACTGAATGCAAAATCCTCCAACCCAAGCCTTAGCTACCAACTATACCTTCTTCTTGAGATCCTTCAGAGGCAACTGTTCTGTTGCTATGGCAGCATGAGGTCCGAATTTATATTTCCCCCCACAAAACCCAACAGGAAAACCATTTTAGGAATAAAGGCTACACCATCATGGCCTTTAATTCAGTCAGAAGTTGTTACCAGCTACATATCCTTTCAGGAGACTGCTCTCAACCTCTTGCTGAACCTATTTTCATGCAATCTTTCTTTTTGGTTTTAGTTAATTTGAACATGATGGCAGTGCTGCCTGAACAGGGTCCATGCTTAGCGTTCAGGAACTGTCCTTCTGGAATAGCAAAAGAGATTGTCTTACTGACTAAGAGGAAAAGGGAAAGTCACAGAGCCGAACAAAAGAGCATTTAAAAAGGCAATGGCAGGAGTGGATTGTATTGGTTTGCCCTGATATGCTCCAGGGCATAATCTTGATGCACTCCCCTCCTTTTCTTCCTGTTTCTATATGCCCAAAGAGTTCACTGTAGAAAAGTCACTGCTGGGAGGTAGCTTAGTGTCTAAGCCATTGGATGAGGAATCCTGGGCTCTATCCTCAGCACAGCCCACAGGACCTGGGCACCTCCTCCCAGATCCCTGTTTCTTCATTTCCCTCTCCTCTCCCCAGAAATGCACATTGGGGTCCTTTATTTCGCTTGAAAACTTATCTAGGCATAGGCTGTTCTTAATGAGGTTGCACACAGGGCAGGTCAGTAGGATTGCAGGCTTGGATGTGGGCTTTAGATATGCTTGCAATATAAATGGTAATGATCTAAAACCCATCTGTGCAAAGATAATGTTTTGAAGGAAGGAGTTTCACTCCATGCATGTAGTACTGGGGACCTGTAGGTGGGGAATGTAGGAGGTCCTGGCAGTCTCTGAGAAATGAGGAAAGGTGAAACAATGACTCTTCCACAGAAGAGGCCTTGGAGAACAATCCTCTGTCACAGTTGGAAAGAGCATCTTTCTATTTCCCTCTGGTTTCATGCTTCTTCCTTTTAGCTTCTGTTTTAAAAATAAAGATGATACTTTTATTTTTATTTTTATTTTTATTGTATTGGGTTTGCATTGCAAGGTTTCTGTAGTGAGAGGCTACAGGGGTGGCTTCTGTGAGAAGCTGCTAGAAGCTTCTCCTGCGTCTGACAGAGCCAATGCCAGCTGTCTCCAAGATGGACCTGCCACTGGCCAAGGCCGAGCCCATCAGAGGTGCTGGCACCTATGGGATAATACAGCTAAGAAGGGGGAAAAAACCCTGTGCAACTACATCTGGAGAGAGGAGTGAGAATAAGTGAGAGCAAGGTCAGTGAAGAAGGATGGGGAGGAGATGCTTCAGGTGCTGGAGCAGATTTCCCTGCAGTCTCTGGTGGGAGAGAGACTGCATTTCACCACCATTTCCCTGGTGGTGAAAACCATGGTGAGGCAGGCTGTGGCCCTGCAACCTATGTGAAGGACTCACAGAGAAGTTCATGGAGGACTATCTTCTGTGGGAGGAACTCTACACTGGAATAGGGAAAGAGTATGAGGAGTCCTCACCCTGTGGAGGAACGAGTGACAAAGTCTGATGAACTGAACACAACCCCCAGCCCCCATCCCTCCGTGCTGCTTCGAGGAGGAGACACAGACATCAGGAATGAAGTTGAGCCTGGGAAGAAGGGACGGGTGGGGGAAGGTGTTTCAAGATTTGGGTTTTCTTTCTTATTATCCTACTCTGATTGGGTTGCTAATAAACTGATTTCCCCAAGTTGAGCCTGTTTTGCCCATGATGGCAATTGCTGAGGACCCCCCTTCTCCTCATCACGACAACGTGAGCCTTCCACCCTGTTTCCTCTCCCCTGCCCGGCTGAGAAGGGGAGTGACAGAGTGGCTTTGGTGGGCACCTGGCATCCAGTCAAGTTCAACTCACCACATTTATTAACTCCTCTGGCGTCCTCCAGCCTCCTCCCTCTTTTCTGTCTGACCCCTCTGAGGTCATACTCATCTTGCTTTATGCTTTTTTAACCTTTTCTAACATCTACTTCTCTGTCTCTGCCTTCTCTGATTCCTCCATTCAACCCTCTTAGATGCCTCTCCACCCCCACCATCTCCTCACATTGTGCATGTGAATTAATGGGAGAGAAAAGAAAAATAAGCGCGCACCCATTACAGTTCTTTCCACAATGCCCAGAAGGATCTATGTTTGAGGCATGTTTTAAAGATCATTGTAAATCAGGAAACAGTAAGGTGGAGTGAAGGGAAATTGGAAAGAGCTCTCAGCTCATGAATGTATAATGCAAGAACATGGGCCCTTGCTCCAGTTTAATCCTGCCAACGGTTACTAGACCAAGTTCCTCGAACAAAAAGTCATTATTTTGACTAACCATTCTGTATTTATAGAGAAGTAGTGCTAGAAGACAAACAGTTCAAGCAGTGCTTTTGCGCTAGATGTTCTTTGATTTTTCCTGTATGTGGTCTTTTATTCCAGCATTAATTGTGGTTATAAATTATTCCCAACCTGCTTTGGAATGAGTTTACACAGACTCTGTGCTGTTGAAAACACAGTACATTTATACATATAAGATATAAAGCATTCAGTAACTCCAGGGGTAAAAATACCACGTATCGCAAATCAAACCCACAGAAGATTTAAAAGGTAATTATCATGAAAATATTTCTCTGCCTGTTGCCACAAATGGCTACAGCTACTTCTGCACCATGCAGAGGATAATGGAGTGGGAAAAGTGGTCACCAATGTGTGTCTTTGAGAGGGATGTGTGCCAGGAAAGGATATTTTTTTTTTCCCACAATGGACAAGATCTGGAGATAAAGGAGTCTTGTTAAGATTGATTGGTGAACAGGATGGGGAAGGATCATGGACACCTAACCTCTGCCTGTGACCATCTAGATCAGAAAGGATAAGGCCAAAAAAGCTTGAAAGGCAGAAGAATGGCTTGTATTTCTTTTTTTGCTGTTTTGGTATATACCAGTCCGCAGCAGAGGGAATGTTATTTGAACCACCCGGAGTACACATTCCTCTGAGAGCCAGGGAACGTGGAACATTGGCAGGACGGCCAAGTGCCAGCCCAGGACAGAGAGACCCTCTCACAGCCTTCCTACATTTCTGTCAGTTCCAGCAAAGTAGGAGATAGAGACAAAAAAAAAAAACAAATGGAAAAAAACAAACAAAAAACCCCAAAACAACCCCCAACTTGTTAACTCTCATACAGCTTTCAGGTCAAATCTTTATCCTGTTTCACTTTGGAAGCCTTTTGAACAAGCACAGCGCTTCAAAGCTGAGGCTGCAAATCTCCCAGAGAGGGTTCCTGTGTTTAATAAGCCATTTTGACTGGAATTCAAAAAGAAAGTAAAGATTTCTGTTGGCCTAGCTATAGAAAATGTGGCCCAGATCTGTAACCCCATATCTGACCAGACAAAATGTGTACTCTGTTAAAAACTGGAGATTTCTCAGAAACATTGGCATTAGAATAGCTCTAGTTCCCCTGAAGTCAATAGCAAAAGGCCTCATTATCTCTAATGGAAATACCTGTGACTAATTTTATTTGGAAAGAAGGTGCTGGAAGGCAGTGCCAGAACACTAACATAACAAACCTGTAAGTTATATAGTGGCTCAGCTACTGGGCAAAATAGATTCCAGTTTACTCTTTTCAACCATTCCACCGCAAAATTAACCCTTGAGGGGCTTCATATCCCAAAAGCAGTCTGAATGCTGACAAGCCACAGAGAAACTGGAATACTGTTAACATGATGCAATGTTTATAATTGGCATATAACAAGACAGAGCCATGACTCATGGGATTCAGACTTTCTTGAATGACCTGAGAGAAATTATGGTGGTTTCTGAAGACCCTGTCAAGGTTCTCTGGTGCCTCATCTCTAAGGCCTTTGAGCATGAGGCTACACATCACCCCTGGTAACTGCAGCAGAAGTCCTGGAAACAGATTAGTCCTTCCTACCACCACTGCAGTGAGACATGTACACCTATCACTTCCCTTAGTGTCCACATTTTCCATCCTAGGGCACACAGATACAAAAATAAATACTGCATCAATACTGTCAATGTCTACAGAGGATTTCACTCAAATCTAACCACAGCAGAGACCCCTTCACTCTGACAGGTCTTGTTTTCTTTAAGTTTTGTTTTTCTTTCTTTAACACAAATATGATCCATCATCTGCCCAAATTCAAACCTCATGTAGGCTTTCAAAAACTGCTTCCAGCTATCTGTGGTACTCAAATGACAGGCAGTCCTTTCCCATCTATTCTTGTTAATATATCTGTTCACCAGACTTTTCCTCATGATTAAATTCCCATATTTGAAAGTTAAAATGACAGAAGTGAACAACCCTCACTGAAGAAAACTTTAGTCCTTGCATTTCTGCCAGTGTGGATAGGAACATACATGCCCTTTGCAGGTTGGAAGGTCCACTGTAAATGTTTCCAAAATCCAGCTGTTTTGATTAGTATGGTTTGTGTGCAGCGGGACAGAGAGAGTAAATTACAGAACTTTCATTTGCCCTTTGATTTCAGCACTTCTTTTCCACTAACTGCCTCATTTCCTGATTCATCTACATCAAAGTTAGCAAAATGGAAACACTCCTGTAAGCTTACAAATCAGTTAATAAAATAACTGAGGTTGATCGATTTGCTAAGATCAGAGGGGCTAGTTGCAATTTTCAAAGGACTGGGTAGCACATATGCTTATTTTTACAGCAAACTCATCTGTTATTCCAGGATCTCAAAACTCCTCATCAAAAAAAACCCAACAGGTTTTTTTTATTCTCCAGTAGGTATTACTACTAGCACTGGTTAGAAAATACATTTTTCCCACCTTCATACATAATGATGTGAATGATTCAAATACAGAAAAATGCTCCCCCAACTAGCTGAATTTAAATCTGCACTCTCACATCTCCCATGAAGCATTGTGGTGTCCTCACTAGGAAAGCAAACAAAATACATCCTCTGAAACCAAGTCCTGCCAGAAACTTCAGACAATAGGGCAGAATCAGCCTGAAAAACAAGTTAGTTTTAGTTCTTATGTTCTTCTGTAGCAACATTCAAAAAAGAAATGTTCTGAGTTAAATGCAGCTTCTACAGACAGGTGAAACTATTGGAAGCTCCTATATTCTGTAGTTTGGACTTTTTTTTCTTGTCTAAGGCCTGTCCTAGGTCAAAAAAGATTTTGATAAAAACCGTCAGACAATTAGCTACATACAATAACAGATAAAAACCTCACTGGTATTAGGACAGCTCAGACGCAGAAACAATAGTGGTTATAGATTAACTTTGTGGTAAGACCCGTGAGCTACATCTCCAGCATTTACCCTGACCAGCGGCCAATGGTCAGTATGATCCAGATCTCATGATTTCAAGTTTAGCATCAAAAGAAATATTTTGCCCAGTGGAAATTAATTTAGTTCAGAAATTTTCTCGCCGTTCCTTCGTAACATGACATTATCAAAAGCAAGAAAACCAAAGGGATACAATCTAAATCTCCCTTAAATTTGAGTAACACAGGAACAACTTATATCCAAGTTAAACGCAGTATAAAATTAATCAGAATCTATCAAAAGATGCAAAAGTAGAAAAACTACCAACACAAGAAATTTTCATGGGGTTATTTGATTTTTGCATTGCAGATTGGGGACTATCAAGGTGTCAAGACTCTGCTGGGGCAGAGGTTCTTTCCCATATGTTTGCACAGTGCCTTCAACAAGGCAGTTCCAGTTCCAGCTGAAGTCTATAGCATTAACGCACTGGTACTGCTAACAGTTGTGTACCACCCTCTAGATAAGCAATGTTTGTGCTCCAATGGGCTCACAGTCTAAGTAAAGAACACAAAGCACAGGAGGAAACAACTCCTATTAATACCATTTAAAGGAGGAAGACTGACATCCAGAAATCTGAATAATGTCACATACTGTCAATAACTAAATCAAGCCTTTCTCAGTCCCCATCTAAGGCTTCAAATAGAGGGCCATCTCTCTTCTCTCTCAAGGACAGAATCATAAACGTAAAAGGCATGCCTTTGATGCACAGACAAATTACCTGACATCAGATGGTTGTTTATGTCTTAAAAACGTTACTTCTCTCATAAAAGTTGGCTTCCTCATTAAATAACAGGACTAAATCATATCTTAGCTCACATATAATAATGACTTATGAAATGTAGAGCTCACATCCTTTAAAAAAAAGTAGGCAAACTTCAAAAATCGAGCTTGAGTGATACAGTAACTAAAGGAAAATTGAAGGACAATTGTTCTCCAATGTCAGATAAGCTTTAATATAAAGAAAAAATATAGAATAAAGATTTTTACTACTTACCAGCACACTGATTGTTTTCATCCAACTGGAAACCAAATCGACAGATCAGAGGTCTTGTAACAGTAGGGTAGTTAGGAACGGGGCCTGGTGCTGGGGGTGGTGGATAAATATTTGAATAAGGATTCAGATATGGCGACCGATACACTGGGTTTGTTCGAGGTACGCATAAATAGCCACCATTCTGGTTGACGCACACCATATCTCCTCTGCATGCCTCAGGAATAGTCCGACATTCATCAATATCTGGAAGGAAATAGTGAAAGTTAAAGGAGTGACTGCTTCTTAATGGAACCTAACCAAAAAATAGTTAACATACTTTTCTCAAGACTTTGCTAAAAAATTTGATACTCTCTTTTGAATGGAAAAGCTAATCCTTCCTTGTGGAGCGTCACTTTGAAGTTAGATCATACTAAAACAGGAAACATCCCATACATTCAACATATCCTGTGTTCTACTTGTTTTACTTCACTATTAGAAGGTAGAGGGAGAGGGGAAAGCCTCCTTTGTTATTCTATAAATGCTCAGTTTAAACACTGATTTACACATGGCTACAGCATGCTACTGCCTGTTCCTGCTAGAGGGTCTGTCCAAACCACAACATGCAGATCAGTGTTCCAAACACTGGTGGCTTGGTTTGCCCAGCTGTGAAACTTGGAGCCTGATTTGGAACTCCTGAGCTCCCTCCCACAGAAAAAGTTAGGGATGTTCAGATCTGGGGAGGTGGTTCAGGCCTCTTTCTTGCTCTGACTGAGATCGTTGCTGAATTAAATTTAGAAAGATACAAATGGTTTAGCCAAACTGAGCGTTCAAGCAGTAGGTTGCTATGACAGGGCAAGCACTCTGTTGCTGGTTTTTCCCTTACTGCTTGAGTGACTTGCATGCATGCAGAAGATGCTGCCCTGGAGAACTGAATGTCATGGATAAAAAGATGCCAGAGCACAAAGCACATGTTTCCCTATATTGCCTCAACAGCTCACTTGGAGTTTCAACCTTGAGCAGTGGTAGACTTTATCTCTAAAGGTGGAGGCTGCCAACAAAGATAGTAAATAGTCTGGAAGAGAAAGAGGAGGGTAAACAACCCGTGTAATTTGGTAACTAGACTGAGCTCCCAAACTCATCTCAATGCATCACGGCTATTTGAGAAGCACTGACGGCCTATTAGAATCTCAACAATGCCAAAGATCAGTATATACTTGTGCTATGTAAATACACACACATTTATATATACATATATATTTTTGTATATACATATACACAAACACACATATTTATCACACAGCAAGAACTTTTCAACTAAAACATACTAATGGCACCACAATGTTAACTCAATAAAGTCAGGATTTCTGAACCCCAATTTAAATGTATTGATTTAATTGAAGTCCTACCTAAGCATTGCCCAGAGGCACGGTCCAGGTCAAACCCATTAGTGCATTGTTGCTAAAATGAGAAAACAAAGGACACTCAGTGACTGTGAAATGAGAGAGCTGCAGAGTCAAATGTTCATCTGGATTATTATGCTTAGTACAATTGTTCAGCACTATGCAATACAATAAAATAAAGTTCCTTCACCAAAGGACAGTCAGCAAGGGATGAACCTGAGACCTCAGCACATATGCCAGCACCGTGACTAGAAGGTAGTTCCCTTAGGTGGTGACAGTATCAAGCTGTTCATCTATCTCCCCTGGGGCAACCAACACATAATGTGCAATGGGTTCCATACCAGTTGTTAACAAAGATGTACGTTCTTCTGTTTTGCGGTTTTGGTTTTGCCTGAGCAGGGTGGCTCAGTTAAAAGATACTGGCTAACTTCTCTAAAATGCCACATATAAGCAATTCAGTACATACATTTCAACATGTTGACCATCTGACTGAACTGAAGCCATAGTTAAAACATAAAAAGCTTTATAAACTTAAGGCCTTCACTTTACACCAAATATTTTGATTTTTAACTGATAAATCTTTACATGACACCTGCTCTAGGCTTGCAAGGTTCCTTGTTCCTTCCTATCCAATGGTGCTGGTCTTTACCACGGCTGCAGCCTGGAGTCTTCAGCACTTCATCTGTGACCCTCAGCAGTTCTAAAACAGTGCCAGTCCTGACAATGGTCACATCAAAGCCCATTAAAATGATTCCCCGCTCTCCCTAGTTCTTGACTGGGCCTCCAAGTATTTAACAGGGAGCCCAAGCAGTTTTCACAAGCACGGTTAATAGGTTATACTAAAGGAAGGTAAGGAAGAGATATCCAGAAAACAGGAACCACTGAAGTAACCAGAGGGCAGAGTGATAGAGTGTGCTCAAGATTCTTCCTTTTTTGCTGTTGTTAAATGATAAAGACAATTATATTTGGAATTTGTGGAAGAAATCAGTGGAAGAGTAAAAGTACTTGGTTCGTTTTTGGAATGTAGTAAGCTGTAGATGGGAGAAAAGGGGGAAGATGGGTACATCAGGGGAAGCCAGCCATGGCAGGAACCAGGGAGGGGACATGAAGCGAAACGTGTGCCACCCTTTGGACTGCACCTGCCACTTGCACACATGAATACACAAAACCACTAGTAGAAGTGTCAAACAACTATGAAGGAATTCTACCTTCATTTATTTTGGCATTCTGAGGTGTTTTGGTGTCATGTTGTGGAAAGCCAAGATATTCTGATGGGAGAATATATAATCAGCCTCATGTTTTAATGAATGTACATAGTCTTTGTTCTATTTTCTGTGCTGTGGTGTATATGCTACACCTAGGATAGCAGGAAAGGTTAAGATAGTTTTTAACAGAGTTATTTTCCTTGGGGTAGTAAATGATGATTCAGAAACACTGAAACTACTGTAGAACTGGTTTCAACAACTTTCTGGAACTTTATTCTAGAAAAGATTCCAATATTGTTGAAATGACCAGTTTCAATATCTTCAGAAAGAATTTGTTGCTGGCATCTTGGTTTAAAATCAATTTATGGTACAAGATGTTTTTATAAAAACAGCAATGGCAACATTATTTTTTAAATTATAAAAACAAACCCTTAAAGACATCTCAAAAATTCTCCAGGGGCATGAAAAGCATTTCCCATAGAGATCTAATGCTCACAAAATAAGCATGCCATGTGCAGGAAATTTTCAATGTAGTAGAGAAAAACCTGACTACATTTCAGAGTCTTTTGGCAAAGGTATTTAGAAACACAGCTCTGGACACTGAGTATATCTGGATTATCAACTAGGAATTCAAACGTAACATGCCTTTGGGAACTGTTTTTCCTAATTTAAAGTCCAAGTGGAGCCCAAGAACACAAAGAACTAATGCTTCTGCTATTTCAAGAACTGGACTGCTTTACTTCCATCCACCCTCAAAAGCCCTGCCTCTTGAACAAAAATGGTTTGGGGCATAAATGAAAAATAGGATACAGTCATTCAGCATCACAGTCCAAAATTAAACAGCCTTAAGACAAGGTCCTGCTGTACACAGAAAATACCTACTTATATGAATAAATTTTCCAAATGTGGATGTTCCCTACCCCAGAACTGAGCTGTCCCTGCTCTCATGGGATGGCTTTTCCTATTTCCTTTTCCAGAATTGTTTAGTTCAGAGGCAGAATCAGATTTTCAGCGAGGTCCAGGTTTCTACAGGGATATTTTGCTGAGCTGGCAAAGATGAGTCAATAAGCTCGGTCCATGTTCAACTCCAGAATCCTGCTGGCTCCAAGTTCTCCCCTCTAAACCCTTAGACCACACAGCTTCCTTTCCATGTAAACCCCAGACCACAGAGCTTCCTCTTCACCTGCTCGCCAGTTACATCTCATGCCATACAGCGCTTCAGCACAAAGCAGCACACAGATCTCTGTGTGCACCTCTCACCTGAGCTTTTCCAGGGCTTGAAAGGCAGACGGCCAGTGTGAAAGCAGTCAGTATCCTGTAACATGCATAGAAAATAGGCTGAAAACCTTCTGATATCCAGGCTTATTATACAGAATTAAATACACATGGACAAATTAATTTTTAGTGAAGCTACAGCGTATTCCACAGAGATTTGCAAACATGAACTTGGCCCCTGGAGAGAGAGTAATAGAACTGTGGACGAGATTTAGATCTCAGAGTCACTAATTTTACTATGGCTTTTCTTGCAACTGGGATCAGAATAAGACTGAACATTTCTATTAACTAACGTATTTTCTTGCACATCGTGCGCGTTTTACAGATGGGTAAACCAGAGCACAGGCCCTGCCTAAGCTCTCAGTGCAGCGCGTTGGCAGGGCTGCAGACGTGTCGTGCAGGAGGTCCTGAATCCAAGCCAGTCGCTCTAACCGCTAAACCGCATTTCATCCCCAGGAGACTATATTTGAGATGAATCCATTTTCTTAGGGCCAGATTCTGTCCCTTTACTCAGTCTTGAGTAATACGCTGCTCTGCAAGTAGACACACTGTGCCAGGTCATCAGCTACTAGAAGCTGCTACCTTCAGTGGAGCCTTCCCCAGTTCTAGCAGTTGGCAGAACCTACTGGGTCTCTTCACTGCAACTGGAAGAAGAGGATCCCTCACTAACAGAGCTCTACAGCTGGATTTGGAACTCCTTACCTAGAGCATCAAAATTCTGGTCAATGAAGTTCCCACCTCCAAGTATTTATTAACAAGCAGAAAACCCAGAAAGGACAGTAAGAAATTTTTTTTCTAAGTACTCTGGATTTCAGTGCTTTGCTGGTGCCTTATATAAAATTTCTTCTCAATACAATTAGACCCACATCTTGCTTATCTTGGATTCTAGTTCTGAATGGCAATTGTATATAATACACTCCCATAAAACCAGTACAGGAAGCAAGGGATATTTTAGGTAGCCTTAGTTCTGCTACCCAAGCAAGCTGCCAACTTTCTCTCTTCAAGCTGTCTCTGATTTCCAGTGCAAACTGAGCTGCTGAACAAGACCTACAAATGCATTAGGCAAAACCACACACAGTGACCAACACATTTGAATAAATTTGTTTTAAATGAGGAGACATGCACAAGCTCTGAAAAGCAAACATAAATCCTAACATAGTCGTTCATAGTGCTGTGGAGACACATCGTGCTTGCTGGCAGCTTGTGAGTGACAAGGAAAGGCAAATTCTGCACAGACTTTTCCTAAGAGTTGGGTGCAAAGCATTCAAAGTACAACTTGATCCATTTAGGCTTGCACTTCATTTGTTGATTCCTCAAAGCTTTTTGAGGAGGTTTTAAAGCATGCACTGGTATAAAGGCTGCAGACTCCCTTTGCATCTACCACGAACAGCACTAGAAGGAAATACAACAGGTTACAGCTGAACGTTAACGCACTTAGCAACTGGGCTACGCTCTACATTATTGCAGAGCAGTGCACGCTAGCAAAATCCCCTATAAAACGGGTCAGACAAAACTCATACGTTTCTAGACAGTCTTTAGTTTCCGTTGTTACGAGATGATATATTCATCCCTCTTGGTGTGTGGGGGGGTGACCTTACTGCCTCATACGTGTTCTGCTTGAAACCACCATCTCGATTTGCTTGTTACTTTGGATCTCAAATCCTCTCAAGAATTATTAACAGACACGCAGCACAGCCTATCAACACTGTACTCAGCTGGTCGCAGTAGCTTGCCCAGCAGGCAAAATATCTTAAACAAGCAATTAACTTCTGCAATAGTACCTAATTTAGCCTCAAATCAATCCCTGTAGCCAGTGGGATCATTTGCTGTCGCAGTTCAGCACTCCCGCAGATGCCGGGGTTCCTAAAGCGCAGAGTATAAGCACAGATCAAGGAGGAAAGTGTCAGAGACAGCACAGCTTTAGTAACAGGCAGATCATTTTTCCCCACCTCTGACCACTGAGATCCCATCTCTTTGCAAATGGCTTTAGCAAATGGATTGGCATACCAAATCCCTGCCACAGATATTTTCCACGAGCAGGTTTCCCTTCAGTAAGTAAGGAAGTTTCATACATGCCACTTACCTTTTTAATCCTTGCATGTCCAAAACCGTTGGGGAAAGGTGGAAAAAAAACAGAGTCTGTGCTGATCAGTAACTAGAAAGTTTTTCCAAACATTACCCTCTGCTAGCGCTTCAGTTCCTCAGTCATTTATAGTCCAAAGAATGAAATAGCAAGTAATGGAGAAGATCGGGAGCCGTCTGTACCTCCTCAGACACTGGAGAGAATACAGAGAAAGCACCTGGTTTTGCTTAGTTCTCTTCTGTAATTCAGCATTAAACCAATTGGAGGAGGAATGTTAAAAATGAACACTTCATTTTCTAAGTATGTTAAACAATGCAAATGGGGGCCTCAGCCTGGGACAGCTGGTTTAGATTACAAAGCTCACCAACTGGCGAGACTCCTCACAACAACCTCGAGGAGCCTGCCAGGATAAAACACTAACAGCTTGAAAGAAAGCCTCTCCCGCTGCAAACTTCACAGTTAAATGTGCCTCAGAGCAGAGAGCACCGTTATTGGACAGAAACCCTTAACAAGGGACCAGAGAAGGGAAGGGATTGTTTTCCTTGCTCTGAGAACAAAAAAAAAAAAAAAAAAAAAAAAAAAAAGTCAGGCTTTTTGGAGGCCCTCTAGCTGGTGTCTCGGCCGATGAATATGCAACACCGGCTGCGTCGTGCCAATGGCATACTGATGAAAGGTCTGACCCTCTGGGAGGTGAATAACTTGAATTCATGACGATCATTGCAGCTACAGGAATGATATTGCTTGGGGATTATTTGAAAACAGGAATAAACAGATTAAAATGCTCAAAGGAAAACAAATGACTTGTCGACAAACACTGGCCTTTTTTAAACTGACCCCACGCTTAACGGAGCGGTTTGGGAAAGGAAATATTTCTCAGAAAGACCTATCTTGCAGATCTCCAGTTATGACTGAAGAGGAAGGAAATAAAGTACTTTTTCAGGTGTTCTGCAAGTTTGCCACAGGCAGAACTTTAGTAGGTCAAGTAGAACATTTATGAGATGTGAGAGGTAAGCAATCAGATGCTGCAAAGATCCAAAGATGAACACTGAAATTAAACACAGACATAGTCATAAAATGAATACTTTGAATGTCTGTGGAGTCTTCCATCTGAGGAAACCCTTGATTCCTAAGGAACATGAAATGTCCAGGAAGATAAAAATAAAATCTAACATACATCTCTCTGTAACAGAATGAGAAACAGAGTTGTTATAACAGATATTCATAAAACTGGCCTCTAAACATGGATATCTAGTTTTAGATACAAAGGTTGAGCTGCTTCAAGGTTGCTGAGCACCCACAAGTCATACTGGTGCCAATGGGTGCAAGAGCTCTGTATCTCACTAACTGGCTGTAATCATCTGAATTACTTTTAAAAAATGACAACACCAGATGCTCTGTGCCATTTCTGACAGTTTGCCTCTTAGTGACACGCTTACATCACTTGCATTGCATGGAAAATTAAACACTCTCCTACAATTATTCAAACATTTGCAGATAAATAAAAACTAATTAATTTATTTTAAATATATTTCCCAGAAGCTTAACAAAAACACAAGAGACTTCTGAAGAAGCTCACTGGGCGTGTTTTCTCGTGGGTCAGCAAACAGGCAAGAGACAGAAAGCAAAGACCGGGCAAATATTCATCGTGGCAAAAGGTTAGCAGTTAAGTACTCTCATTACTCCATAAGTCTGGTGTTTCTCAATACACTCAACAAACTGGAGAGCTAACGAGTCTAAAAGTAGCAGTGCTTACTCTATGTTAGATGTGTGGACATCTACTGAAGCTACGAGAAACAGCTTTACAGCAAAGCAGGTGCTCTGAGCATCTATTTGGTGGATGAAGAACTTGCTTCATATACTTGTTGAGACTTCAGTTGCTGATCTACTGCGTTTTTCCTCAACATCACAAGGTAAGATCATTGTACGTGTGCCAGACTAAGAAGTTTTGATTCATCAGCCAATTGGCAGAGGTGCTTCGGCGCTGGAGACAGAAGGTGGATCCAGACATGACCACCTAAGGGGCTCCCTTAAGAAGGGATACTGTGCAAATGTTTTGATTTTTCCTGTCTCCATCTGACAGCTGGAGTGGATAAAAACCAGGGTATAAAAAGTGTACCAAACCACAACTTGGGCTACTTTACAGTGTGGTGACTTTTTTTCCTAAATAAAAGGATCTGATGTTATGGCTAAGTGGAATTTCCGCAGCACCTTTCTGTAACTACCATCAGCCACAAAACAATGAGATGCAGCCACACTCTTCTCGCCATTCTCTTTGATATCAAGAGTTGCATAAAGGAAGAGGTTCATGGTACATAAAAACTCTTTTGTTCACCCTATAAAAACATGGACAATTCAACATATCTTTCAACACCATCTGCTGACGCCATCAGCATTTATGCTTAGTATGGTGGCTAAACTTCAGGTCTAGCAGCACCTGCATTTCAATGGTCTCAACTATCCCCCCTGTCATAAAATCCAGTAGTTTATTTACACTGACAATTTCTTTGCCTTCACGAGGGGATGCAGTACAAAACAGGGCTCTGTTGAGTAACTGAGTGTGCTCTTACCAGCATGCTCTGTGCATGGCTAGAGTGGAAACTATAGCTCTAATTATGTTTGAAAATTGTGTAATATGTAATCATAAGGGGCACAAGTTATGTCACATAACCTTAACTCTACCCTCCTTGGATGAGGAGACAATGTATGAATTACGACATGCTCCTACAAATAACGTACAACACTCGGTTCGCAGGGACCCTCAGCACTGGATAACATAATCTAACAGCTTCTGAGTGCTAAGACAAAAGCTGCCTTTAGGTCAGGGAGCTCAGTAAGAGTTAACTACACTCAGCACTCCTGAACAAAATGCTTCATAAGAACAAGTCCTCATCTACTAACTTTTACAACACTTCACCTCCTTTTTGACTGTTATCTGAAATTGAAATTTCTCCAGAACTATACCTGCCAAACACCCTTCTGAGATGGTCTTGTCATTTTTTCAAAGTTCACCCTCTCTGAACATTCTCAAGGACACAGCCATACAGACCTAAATACATTAAAGCACTTTGCCAATAACTGACACTTTAAGGGCCCATGTCCAAGCTTTAGATGCTTAAAACATCCATTTTACTCCTACCAAACCTTATGGAACCAAATTTTCTATCAGCAAAACTGGTAAAACACTTAGAGAACAATTGCTGGGCATTTGCAGGAACAATTACATTTTGATAGCACCTAAGCTCCATGAGATCCACAAGCTGGGCTTTTGCTTGACTATGGAGATAGATCTAAGTGTTCTTAGAGACTGCCAAATAAGCAAGCTTTTGATATTGTCACACATTGATGACAGACAGTAGTTTGAACTACACACATCTAACCCTACTGACACATGAATAGCACTAAGCAGCTGGGAAACTTGGTTCCAAACCCTAATTCTGCCTGAAAAGGAGTAGAGCTTGTTTCTTCCACCTCCCAGGGCAGGATCCCAATTGCAAACTCTTGGTGTTCGGGCAAGGTACCCTCTCCTTTTTCAAAGATGGGAGAGGTCTGAGGTCTGCTTCATTCAGTGTCTGAACTGTAACTGCCATCTCATAACATCAACGATGCAATAACCACTTCCAGATGGCTCCAGCCAGAATCTCAAAAGCACAGTCCCACACATATTTTCCTTTCCTAGCCAAAACATAATGCAAGCAAGAATTAACAGTGAAAATTAACATAATGTGTAATTTTAAAAACATTACTACTGCTAACTATAATGTTCTGTGAAAATAAAGTATCTGAGATGTCCTGGCACGTCGTGTAGATCTGCAGGTTGCACTCTGTCGTTAGGAAGGAGAAAGGGTAACAGTTCCTGGTGTGCTGCTGTCGCTTGGGGCTGAGTTGTCTCAATATGGTACAGCTACCATCCGTGCAAGATGTCCACGGGAAAAAGAGACAATACAGCATCCCTTTCTTCTCTCATGTACCAGGATGTCACCCATTTGTCTGAAGCATGCATTCCTTTGGGATGACAGTACCCCTGAGGAGATCACTGCTTCCCAAGACCAATAAGCAGAGTCCCTTTTTAATGTTGTAGCAGATGTTCTCAGAACACCCTACCAGGCAGACCACATAATCTAAAGTTTGCTTCACCTTACCTAACTCTACATCTTATAAACGTAGCTATCTTTACAGGTCAATGGTCACTCTGATACTGGTTTCTAACAGCACATCTTTAAGAACAAAGTAATCAGTGGGAAACCTACACATCACTGGGTCCATTCTGAAATGTAACAGCACTAAGCATTGGCTAGCATCTGACTCTACTTTATTGCTTTGGGAACACATTAACTGTCCCACTAAATGAGGAAAAGTAGGATCTAGCAGTATGTATCCTGAAACTCAAAACAGTTTTAACCTATGCCCAGTGAACTGCACCTGCTCTAAGACAAAACTCTTCCTAGTGAGACCAAATTTGATGTTCATGGTCACGTGTTTAGCTGTACTGTTTTCTAGGAAAGTCTTGGAAGGTCACTTGAAGCAAAAAAGAGTAATATTCTTGGCAGAATGCTTCAGTATTTTTCAGGGTTTTCTTCCCCCAACAAAAGTAAGGTAAGCAAACAAACTAAACCCTTTTTATAATATTCCCAGGAAAAATGCAGTGTCTTTCACAGCATTTTTGGTGCACATGGCAACTCTCAGCAGGTCTTTTCGTATTATCATTCATTTGCAACAGTATACAACATTCTTCTTGATTTTTCAATCCTTAAATGACCAGCATCTAAAACAATTTTCATGTAAAAAATATACAGAAAAAAGATCTCCTTGAGAACTCACAGGTCCCCCTTGAGTTGTTGTGAGTATCAAGAACATGATGCCCTGGCCACCAATAATATTTTTTTTTTTTCTCCCCGTTGAATCTCATCCCTGAGCATAGCTCCAGTAACTGCAATTCACATTTTTCCCGAAACTAGACAGACAGTGTAGTTTGTTTTTGTTTATTTTATGATTGACATGTACATAAGCTAGGCAACTGTCTTTTCTTCCCTGCAGTTTTGTCAAACTGTCTAGACAGTGTGGCTGGAAACAATAGTCTTTAATCTCATGATAAGATGCTTACCAGCCCCCTTCAATAACAAGCGTAAATCCTTTATGGCCAGTCTCAGCTAAGAATGACCTTTCATAAATAAAGGCCTAAAGCCTCTTAATACTTCTGGACCAAGACTAAAGTCTGTTCACTATTTGAGCAAGCCAACATTCAGCCTTTGCAAGTGCCTGGGATGTGGAAACCACTGGTCTCCAATTATGAGCAGACAGAAGTTATGTACTGAATCTTCCTTAAAAATATTGAGGGCCAGTTTATTTTATGCTGAAATGCCTCAAGACCACGGTGTCTTTTGCAGTTTCTCAAGTTCTTTACTAACTCATGCTCCATACCATACAGGTTGGGCACATCTGGCACAGCAGCATCAGGCAGACTGGAGACACCAGTTCACCCTTCCAGGTTAACCTGGCAGCATTCCCTTTCTGCTGGGGCATCTGTGCTAGTAAAGCTTCACCTGTGCTTCCTCCTCTCCCAGGTACTTCACTTCCATCACACCAAATTTACCTTTTGGGTTGGTTTTTTTTTTTTTTTTTTTCTTTCCATATTTAGTAGAACATCCTTTCTCCTTTTAGTCTGCTTAGGCAATTCTCTTCATTTTTAGCCAGAGCAAAAGATTGTCCTTCATAGGGGCAAGTACATTCTGCATTTTCAATTAAAATGCTTCAGGTTCTGAGCAAACCCAAACAAGTCTGTGGAAATGCCATCTCTCAATGAGGATGTTTGAATGTTCACAAATATGCGCAGTATTTTTGTAAGGGCACCTGCCAGAACCCTGCTGATGAATCCAGAGTAGAAAAATATTTGACATCAGCCCTCTCTTCCAGAGCTTCTCTCTTTCCAAGTGGTGGAAAACAGTCCCTTTTTAAACATGTTTCACTCTTCTAGGTGCGCAGATAAGCAAAGACTTCTGGTTTCTTTTTCCAGTAAAACAATCAGCAGGATGCCCATGTTTCTTGGATCTTTTCCTGATCTTACGATTTCAGAAGTAATATGTTAGATAAATAGAGGATTGGCAGAAAATTTCCATATGAGGAAAGGGATAATTTTGACTGTTTTGTACTTAACTGCTTTCCTAACCCTAGAAGACATTTATAAACTTCTTTTCAATCCAAAAACTACTACACCTAATTTATTTATTCCCACAGCAGGGATTACACCATTTTGCAATTTACCTGTTTACTTCTGGGGTTTTCTAAGTTACCCGTGCTGCTTGGAAAAAAATTGGCTATGAAATTGGGTGACAAAAATTACTTGGGTTGTCAGAGTAATTAGTCACCTCTCTGCAGCAATGAGGGCTGCTAGAAGGAAACGGTTCAGAGTCCTATAGGTGGTAATTCCAGGGAGCAGGGGACATACTCCTGTTGGCTAGTTCTGTTGTACGCATGCTGCAGTGCTCACGAAGTCTTGTGAAATGATGCAGTTCACAGCACGATTTATTTCCCTTTTTTTTTTTCATCTGCCAGCCTTTGCTTTGACTCACACTGGTTGGCAAAGCTCAAGGAGCTCCCCCCACACAATCAGCCTGGCTGTTCCTAGTCCATTTGGGTGCTGGGGGGGAAACAGAACTTCAAGCAGCCATGAGAAAAGCTGGTGGAACTGGACCGTTCTCCCACCTTCTCGGAGTGGGAGGCACTTCTGCTGCTAACAGAGCCCCTAGCTGGAGCCTGATAAAGCAATCAGTCCCCATTTTGTCCCCTTTTTCCAGAGCAAAATTCAAGAAGCTGAAGTTGTGCCAGATGAAAAGAATAAAAAAGAACAAATACTCTGACAGGTTCAATGTGAAAAACAGAAATGCAGGCCAAAAAAGTTTGAGAAACAAATCATAAGAAGCATAAAAGCTAATAAAATTCTTTTCAGACACACCAAGAGCAGGAAAACCGCCAAACAGTCTGCAAGGCCAACAGATGAACAAGGTATAAAAATAACGCTTAGAAAAGATAAAATCACAGTTAAAGTTAAGTGATTTTTCTTCATCTGCATTTGCTAGAGAAACTTTAAGATGTTCCCATAGTGGAATTAGAAATAGTAAAAAAGGAAAAAAGATTATATTTGGGAGGATCTGTTTAAAATTGAAGCAGAAGAGGTTGTAGAACAAATTAAGAAAATGAAGAGTAATAATCCATCAGAACTCACTTGACATTTAGAGAGTAACTGAATTAAATGTGAAGATACGTAACAGCTGAATTATTTACCATAAGCGGAACGTCTCACAAAATTATCTTAGTACTAGAAGAAAAGAAGGTACCAAATAATAGGTTTCCATATAATGCTTAACAAAATATAGAACAGTAAAACCACTCTATCAGGCAAATCAGTAGCATGGCACAGACTTTGTCTTGAACTTTTAGGCATAGATTTTCTTGGCGGTTATCCTTCATAACTACGTATCTCAGAAAACTAGCTCTGATCTATGGTATATGGGTTTATGTTTACATTTACTCTTACTCTATGCTACTACAACTGGTTCCAGCCAACTCCTAACTGGCACCGGTAAATAGCAAACAAAAAGTTTGCCCAGCAGAAACTTGGGAATTTGGGTATAATAGTTGCTGGTTCTTTCTAAGTCTAGGATTTCATCTACAGTCTTCGTAGCCGCCCTTGGCAGCCCAAGAAAGGGACCATGGTATGGGCACTGAGGCTGAGATAGGTGTGGCTAAGACTCCCAGGTGTCTTGGCACTGGAACATGCCATTTGGAGGTCTGCTGAGACACCTCTAGAAGACTGGAGGGGGGAGGGGAGGACCCAAGAAGGTAAGTCCAACTGCTTTTTGAAGTGGAACATCTCAGCATCAAGCCCATCTCTTCTCCTCTGCACTCTATTTTTAGCAGCAGTCGTGGATGCATCAGTACCCCACACAACTGCGAGACTCAGTGCCAAGAACAAAGTAAAGGCCACATCACTGTGACAGAGTACACACCACCTTCTTCCTGTAAGTACAGGCTCAGTTCAGTCTCTCACCAGGGATTTGGTTTTAACTCCAGAACTGGAAGGTTGACCCTTCAAGTTTTGATCAATTCCCATTTTAGTTTCTAACAAATTTTTTCTTTCATCTAATTAGATTCAGTAGTGATATCTGGCCAGGGCAGGGCAGGCTTCAGGTTGCCTGCAAAGCATCTGACTATGAAAACTACCAGTACAAGGAAGCTGGAGCTGCTGCTTGAGTTCAGAAGACCATTGCAGCCAGAGTGCTGAGGGCTCCCTGCATCCCCAGACCAAGTAGGCAGGGTCTGGGCAGCACATCAGAGTCATCTTTCTGTCAATGGTCCAGTAAAGAGAGAGGTACCACCTACAAGACCTTTGCCTGCAGGTGGCACTCTGCAGGTCCTTGATCCTGCCTCCTCTGCAGACAGTGTGCATTCAGAGACTGGGTTTGGGTCCAAACAGATCTGGCAAGTCTAGTTATGACTCATTCAGTTTTCTTCAGAATCCTGTACTCCTCAAATTGTTGTAGTTTCATAATAAGCCTCCTCTAAGTTAGCTGAAAACTGTTAAACACATCTGTTCCTGCTCCTATTGTCAAAAATAAGGCAGTCTTCTGTTTGCCTTCATTTTTATTGGCACCCATTACTTGAGCATACAAAGCAAAGTGCAGCCTAAATATTTTCCAATTCTATTTCCAGAAAAAAGTTTCAGTTTTGATGACTATTTTTCAGTGCTCCAGTCTACCATTCAAGTCACTTTCTTTACTGTATTTTTACTCCTGGTACAATTTAGTGTTGGATCCCCGGTAGGGTATGTAAACAGAAACATATGGATAAATCGAAATCAACTCACTGATTTGCTTGTAACTCTGAAAACACTCTTTTATTACAAACAAAAGCTTCATTCAAATACTTTAATACCTTATAACAATAGAGGAAACTGCAGAAGACAGGGAAACATTTTTATATAAAGATTAATTTTACAACCAACCTTTTACGTGGTTGGTTCCCCTCACAACTACGCGAATCCTTTATTTCCCTTCCTATATGCAGTTTCTCAGGCACCTGCACCTGAAAATGTTCATAATCACTGTCATGGTCATTAGTAATTGTTCTGAGGAATAATGTTGGCAACTTCCATCTTCTATAGATGTTCCCATTAACAAACTAGTATTTTCATCCAACTTGCCTTATTTGCTCAGAACTGCTACTACCATTTACTGTTGTGCTATATACATCTTTGTTGTTTAAGTTAAATATATTGCTATAAAGAAAACTATACTTACTGTTCAGGAACCCCATGGATTAAGGGTACCTAAGTTGTATAAATCGGGGTACCTTTACTTAGTTGTGTAAGTTGCCTCTGTCAAACTTAGGATGGCCTCCTGTGACATTGCTCCCTGAGACTGTGTCTCTCGACAGTGTCCAAAGGTCAAAGTCTCAAAACCTCATCATGCATTTAGCTCCCAACTCCCTGATTTACATAAGTTTAGATATAAAACATTATAACTCTCAGCTTCCTGTTCTCAGAGGGCTGTGTTTAGCAGCACTTCCCATTCTAGGGAGTTGGGAGCTACCACCACTCTGCTTTTACTAGGTTGAGATCAATCATGCAGCTATCCTTGCCCATTAGAATTACCTGCACAGAAAGCTGCTAAATGATAAAATACACACTGTTCTGAGTATGTTACGTGCCTTTTTTCCCTGACCCCTTGCTCTATTAATGATTCCACCAACAAACGTTAGATACAAACTGGCTGTGCTACACTGATGGCTAATAGTTACTATTTCATAATGGTATAAAAGAAATACATCCTACTGCCTCAAATCTGTAAAACCTCTTTGGTCTGTGCCCCAAAGCTGCCCTTGCTGCAATTCAATCCATCTCACATGACCACCTTGAGATCCACTGGGGTAACACAGGCAGCGGTTGATGCTGCAAGTGAAAACCTGCCACATTCCCCTCACCTTGATGATACTGGCTGATACTCCAACTCCAGAGAGAATTAGGTTTCCTTTACACTAAGGAAGGGAGACCAATGTTCTAGGTTGTCAGTACAAGGGTCAGATTTGCCAACTTTCTTAACAAACACAAAAAATAGGCATAAGTAGTTAGTTTCCCTGATCTCATCGCTCTGTAGCCTGTCAGTGCTTGTTGAAATGCCACCTAACGCAGGGCTTCTGAATTCTGTTCTGTCAATCATTGACAAAACCCTCCAAATACCAGTTCACCATAACTCAAATATTACTACCTTTTTCCACAGACTAGTACTTTTTAAATGGTTCTCTCATTAAAAGGGATGGTTAATTGCAAACATGGAAAACTAGATTGAGCCATGGAGAAATACGTACAATTTCTGATCTATTCCCTGGCAAATACTGCACAGAATTTCTTTCATTCCTTCGTTCATGCAATTCTCACCTGATCCACAAGCAAAACTCTCTGCTGCTGACAAGTTCAGCAGCCACATGAAGTACCAAGACCAAACCACAACAACATGTTGGTAACAAGAAGGGTCCTCCCAAAGCCTGGGGTATATTGTGAGGGCCACTGAAATGCAAGTATTGAGTAAAAGCAAGCTGCAAAGAAAGCTGTGTATCTCTAGGGATAAGCAGAAGACCACAGCCTGTCACACCCACTTCAGCAGGAGCAAGTGTACCCATAAAAGTGAAGCTGAGAAGGTTTTGATGCAAGAAACACAAGAAATACTCTCCTTTTTTAGGATGCTGTAGGAAGACAACTCTCACATTGCATACACCAAACAATATTAGTTATTTTTGGTTTTGTCAGAACACTCACAAATGGCAAAGTACATTCAGAGAGACATTTTCCAGTTGAGGTGGTGAAAAACACCCTTTTTTTTTTCAGAAAAAACTTCACCTTCAAATTTTTTGCCATCAGAGGCACATTTTAGTTAGACTTCAGTAAAGGAGCATGGATGCTGTCCCATTCCCCTCTTTTTTTACCTTAAACTTTTGACTTGCTCTGAATCTGCATCTTTCTAAGCAATTCGGAGAGGTCACTCCTCTTTCAGTTGTGAACTCCACAACTACATGCAAACATTTGAAAGACATCCTTATCTCGTTAGGTGATCTAGCAGCATCCACGTTCAGCTTCTGCAACCACAAGAGGCATCCCAGCTGCAGTACTACAAGGCGAGCAAGAATTTATAGTTACAGGAGGACCTCTAAATAGTGCACTAAATTGGAAGCAAATATTGCCGTGGTAATAGGAATGAGACAGAATTAGCAGAAGCAGACTTAAGAGGGGCACTTTCTTTCTGGGTGTAACATTCCACATCACTGGAACTAGGAGCAGCAAGGGAGCTGCTCATGTTCCCTTAAAGGGGGAAACTTTTATTTATGGTTCCCAATGAGAACAATCCAAAAACCCCTCAAACCCCCAACCCAAGGCATAAAAGAACTCAAATCAAAATGCCTACAAATAGAGAAAAAGAGGTGTTTTCATTCTGCTTAAGAGGACTGGAAAACGTTTTTGGTGTTACTGTGGATATTCACAGTATTAGCTGATCATCACAGACCAAAAGAGGTTAATCTTTTCAAAGGCAGTTTGGCAGAGACTGCCAGAAACTTGAGTACAAGCGGTATTAATTTTAAAATCTAATCTGTGAGAAGCTCTTTAATGGCTATGCTAACACAAGAGTAGAGAAAGATTAATTCACTATCAGTGCTCAAGGATGATGTACAACATCTGTGAACACTTAAAAAGGAATTAGATTTAACCAGCAATGCCACAAGCTGAATAAGACAGAATGACACCAAATTACTTAATAGGGGCACTTACTGAATGATAAATACCCCTTCTTATGTATGAAAAAATTAAGTTACCTCCCAATTGCTATTTCCAACCAGAAAAACAAGCCTTCAATTGCTTAATACAATTTCCTTCTGCTTAGCAAAATGTTTGAGGGTTTTAGCAGCACTGCTGAAATCCCAATTTGGAATAAGTTTGTCTGAATTAGCCTTTCAATGAATTTTACATATACAATGCCTTTAAGTCCTCAAGCCTTATTGCTACCCGTGCCATATGTGTATATACCTATATGTATGACTTTAAACATTGACAAAAGTATATTGACAAAATGACTACTTTGGTTTGAATGTCTAGATAGACTTCCCTCTGTTTGAAAGAATGAACAAAGCTGTTAGCCCTGCTATTTCCACAGTATTCTAATGTCTCTCCGTATAAGCAACTGTTTGTATTTTTTCTTCTATTATGTGACAAAAAATAATTTTATCCTAGTTAAATCTGCTCCCAAACTGGGAGCATTTGAGATGATGTGACATCAAGTTTAGAAGTATGTCTGATTAAACAGGTTGAAAAAATTTTTCTTGAACTTTATTGTAATGCAGCAATGAAGGCATCAAAACCAGTATTAAGACGACTTCAAGGCTTAAAAACTGCAATGCTTTCATGAGGTATGTGATTACATGAAATACTTACAAGGCAAACATCTTCCCTTCTGTCTCTTCTGCTTTATCACTCAGTCACCGCTATATATATTCCTGGTAGCCTGCCTTATTAGTAACTATTTATGTAAAATGGGTCAAGAATATGAATAAGACACAATAATAAAACACTTGCTGGGGACCGACATTTAGTTAAGAAATCTTCTCTTACACTGGTCACTGTAGTGTGACAAATTATGTGGCTGTATAGCATTGACTAACTGGTTTAATGCAGAAGAGTTTAATTGAAAAATAACAATTGTACATTCTTTTACAATAATAATTAGACAATAAACCCATTTCATCCTTCCCTTTGCACAGAATGCAGGATGAGCAAAAAACAGCAAAAAATGAGTCTAAAGAGAACAGAAAATCCTAGCCCTTATTTTTCCCCCTTGATATCATTTCCAAAATTAATTTCTTACTGGAGTTCTGTTACCTTACCATTATAGATCACCAACAGCTTGTTATACCAAAACTAGGAGGACCACACTCTTCTTGCAAAAACAAGGTGAAAGACAACAATTAAGCTAAATGAAGACAAAAATTTTCAACTACCACACCTGCTCATAAATTTGACAGAGAATTCCCCCCACTGCTGTGTGAAAGACCCACACAATTAACAGGATAGACTACATGAGTCACATACTTACATGTGGGAAACTGGTAAGGTAAATACGTATGAAACAGTTATCAAGCACAAAGTAAACACAGAAGAAAAATTAGAGGAAAAACTCTATCTGCTAATCTTTCAATAACAACAAATCTTGAAGGTTTATAATACTCTGTGAAACAGTCAAAGAAATAAGAAAGAAACAAGGCAATGAAGTTGTTCTACACTTTTTAGTGGGAAAGTATTGCCTGGAACACAGAGCACATTTGATTTCTAACAAAGCAACAAGACCCACCAGTGTAGTTGTGGAATAAGCCCTAGAACAGAAAGCTCTCGGACAAGGGAATTTTCTCCATAGTTCAACAGACCTATGACTTCAGGACTGAAGCCTCTTATCTCTCTCCTATAGAGGATTTTCTTCTCTCTGAAGTAGCTTAAGGAGGAACTCTGAAGTTCTTCGATACCTTTGCTTGGTTTTAGATTTCCTTCCTCAAACTCATAGCTCACTGGAAGAATGTGGCTGATTTACAGCATGCAGAAACAAATGGTCTTACCGTGTTTTATTTATTGGCATTTATAAAGCTTCCTGGAAGAGAAACATATATGTATTAAGTTCTCTGCAATTAAAGAAAAAAAATTGCACAAAAAAGTTAAGATCTGCTCAATTAGTATATTCAGAGGGTAGTGAGCAGCATGAGTCCATTTGTAATTTACAGTATCTAGGTCACATAATTTTTAAAAACTAAACATTTCCTTCTGCTTTGGCTCACCAAAAGGTGATTTTATCCTGAAGCAGCTACATAGACATGGCTACAAGAACAAGAGAGACTACACAGAAGCCATTTGATTTCAGTTTCCTTTATATTTCTTATAGAAAAGGTACCTATTCCAGTCCAGTTTAAATGAAGATATACATTTTAGTACCACACTGAAACGTTCTCAGCCGAGGTGATTTCAAATTCTCATTACATTTATTATGTAATGCAGAATTTACTTTGGTATACTACATGTGGCTGCTATCCTTTAAGAAATCAAACTTCCAAATTAATTACCTTGTCTATAATGGAGTAAATAATTTAAAATAAAAATTCAACATGGTCAATCCACTTCCAAATTTGAATAAGTTTTCCATGAAACAGTAACATACTGGAGAAAAGGGACTCAAGCAGTTCTTAAGGTAAATATAAGAATTAAGAAAACTTTGCTAGATTTCAGGGCAACAAAACAAACAAAAAAATAATCACAATTTGACCTCTACATAAATAAATGCAAAGATTTCTTGCATTATTTTGGTTGATTCTGTACAAGTTTCAATAATTAATTTTATTTAAATATAACTCTTACAACAATTTAATCCAGAATCTTAATGAAAATGAGTAGTAAAGGTTGACAGTTCTAATATAGAACTTTCACAACAGTTATCTTAACACTGACTAAACAAGGAATGGCATACAAAAAGATTTAGGAATTACACATTTTAAACTGAAGGTGTCTTATCTTGGATTCACTATGAAGACAACTTTTGCAAGATGACTCTCCAGGTTCTATCCTTTAGTATGCAACTTCATTCTTTACCTGCCAAACAAAGTAATTCAAGTCATAACAGCAAAATTTACAGAATAATTGAATTTGGCCTTGGTCTCACAAAGACCTATTTACACATTTGAGATAAGTAAGCATCTTCTTCCCTTTGAATTCTATACACGTGTTCAAGCTTTAAGCCTATATTTGGATATACAAAATCCTGCAAGATAAAAAGTCTCTCAAATATACATCTTAGACCATTAGAGTATAGTCTCTTTATATATGTGAACCTATATTTTGTTAAATTACTCACTCTGCGTCACATGGTCGCCTCTAGAAAATGAAGCACACACTTCCACAGTTAAGTCCTTGGTGGTGATGGGTTGGACTGCTGAAAGCAGCTATTAATCAGGGGAAGAGGTGGTGGTGGTGGAATTAAAGCATTGTGCTAAAAGAGATTAACATGCCTCAAATTGCCCCCAAAAGTGACCAATACTGTAAATAAGAGATACACGTGTACACTAGTGTTACTTAGTGTACACTAAGTAAATGTCATAAATTGTCTGTGGAAGGCTGCAGCTACTCAATAATCACACTCCCATGTGCTCACCATCTTATTTTTTGGAGTTTGCATAATTTGAACGCCTCAAATAAGATCAATTTTGGCTGGAGATTTTTTTAAAATTCTGGTTCTTGAAGGCTCACTGCCAACAGCAGATTGTTTTAATGGAAAAACAGGTCTCAACACCAAAGAGTTAATGCTGTCTATGCATAATTGAAACAACTCAGAATATAACTAAGGTTTAATAATCCTCTGTTTGTCTTGTAACAATCTAGCAACAAGACAGACTTATTTTTTCTCAGTCTAAAATTGAACCCATGCCAAAAATTAATGCCTGCTATAAAGAAGGCAGTTACTCATGCCACTATTAGAATTTCCAAAGTACTGGGTAGTTCATAATTAAAGGAAAAGCAAGGTACAATTGCAAACAAGTACATGACTTTTTACAGAAGGCCTCATTGTGGTAAATTATATACAGCATAGTGTTCTCATTTTCCTTAAAGTGCTACTATCGTATTGATACAAGATTATCTATTGTTTTAGGAGGTCTTTTAGTACAGCACCAGCGCTGGCATCAGGGGACACTGGCAGCGGTGTAAAAGTAGGCAATGCATCAGAAATTGGTTTCATAAGCAGATGTCCAGAACTACTAGCAGGTGTTATGAGAGGCACTGCTGCAGATCGAGGTGCTAAAAATGGATTTGTATCTGGTCTTCTGCTCATTCCCGAGACTGCAGAATCTGAAATGTAAAAGAACCCAAGAACAAAACCACTTTGTTACAAAGCATTCATAAGTCTACCCAATCTTACAGCATTTGTTCACAAACAATTTCTAAAATTGATTATTACTTTTGCAACATGAAAATACTATCTTCTTGCCATGCACTGCAGATGCTCTCAAAGACTTTCACTCCCTCTATCTTTTTTCATCTTGGATCTCATCTGCCACTGCTTTTGCTGAACAATTCCTTTGTCTACACTTCAAGCAACCAGTTACAAGACTGACTTAAAGATCCCAGGACCTGCCAACCATATTGTACCTGTTGGCAGCTGAAATTCAGTAACAGCTCAGGCTACCCCAAAAAAAAAAAATCAATACACCTCTGTCACAGGCAATGTGAACACCCTTTGCACGCAGTGTCAGACACGAAATATCTGTCACATTGACTCTAGGACAACACAAAGGGGTACGGGCCCTTGTGCACTGCAATGCGGCACACAGGTAGGTTTCCCACCCTGTGGTGTACTGGCACAGCTTCCCCAGGATACAGCCCCAAGAAAACCCCTGTAAATAAACCTCACAGACAGTGGGCCACAATTTAGTCTTCAGACAAAACTTAACGTTTGCTCACTAGTCAAATTCTAACAAAATTTTAGTTTTAATAAAGAAACGTATTAATAAACTATTTTTCTTTCATCTAACAATCAACTTGTCCCTCCTCGCCTTTCCCCATCTAATCCTCACTCAGCTCCAGATGTAACCTGTTCTCAAGGTTCCTACACTAGATGTAAAGCAGACATTCCCATGTTATACTAATTGTTTGGATAGGTGATTTTATTCAGATTTTTTTTAAGAAAGGTCTTTCATCATATAAACATTCTAATTCCCATAAATGTGTTTCTGTGTGGATATTATACTGACATTTGTGAACTTTAAAAGTACCTAAACAATTAAAGAGATATATATAATGGCTGCCTGGTTTTACAAGCCAGCTCCTGAATGGATAAAAGGAAGCAAGAATTTACTTCTTCCAGACAAGGACATTGGATTTCTGCCAAGTAAAATAAGTACTTTACCTATGATACGGCTGCTATGCTGTAAGAAAGAAGAGTGAAAAAAAAAAAACCAACCAAAACAAAACTTAATTCACATTTATTAAAAAAAATTAAATACTGCTTTCAGTGATAAAATTGGTATTTCACAGTAGACATTTATACCTCGTAATAGCCAACTAGTTTAGGTGAATGGAAAGAGGGTGTTTTAGCATATATGCCTCTCTGTAGATCTATATAATACATAGGTTTTTGGAGTTGGTTTTTTGCTTTGTTTGGTTTGGTGGTTTTTTGAGCTTACAGTTAAAAGTTTCAATCAAAAGAAGTTTCTGCAAATCAGGACTGTATGTAGTGAAGTCTTAAATAAATGCACTTAAAAATTAAGTACAAATTGGATCAGTTATACTGAAGATTTACATCTTACACCACTTAGACAAAAGTGCATTATTTCAACATGCATAATATAAGCATAACTGTTCTCTGCCTCAGAAAAATCAAAGTTAACACTCATGCACAGCTTACAGAGATTTCAAATCACGCCATACACTTAAATGATTTTCTTTCAGTCCTCTCTGAGCAACCAGGTTCTCCATACCAGAGAGGCATTCTAAGGTCGCTACTACCTCCATTTTTGTTGAGACCTAAGCTGACCAACACGGATTCTTAAAACTAGAACTGGGTGCACTGACCCAGTCCCATACCACATGGAGCTGTCTGCATGGCATCTGTTCGGCTCTGGCAGGTGCTGCTAAAGCCTTTCCATTTCAAAGGGAATTTGGTCCCTCAGTCTTCTGTACTGAGATTTTAGGGAGTGGGATACAGAAGCAGTGGGAAGGAAGGGTGGAAAAAGAAGGAAAAAAAAAAAAAGAGAAGAGAAGATAGGAAACTGAGGTGGGGGGAGAAATCAAATTCATAGTTCACAAGTGAGGAAGCACAGAATCATTGAAATCCTCTTGAAAATTCTACCTTTAGTTATTTGTGTTCTGTGTAAAGATTCAAATTTTCCTTCAAACGTTACCTTGCATTTGACTGTTGGATGGAGTACTGCTAGTTTTACTAGTTCCTGATGCTCCCAAAGGCTTCATATCATGAACAGAGAGCTTGGGTGGAGGAAGGCTTGGGCAAGATTCCGTTTCAAGGAATTTCACAAACAATTCTGAAAAAGACTACAAGAGGCTACCAGTTATTATATTTTACTGATGCTCTGTTGAAAACTATGTACATTAAAAATACATAAATGCATAAAACAAAAAGCTGTTAACAGCCTCCAGAATTTGTACTGCTACTTAGTATGAAGTATTTAGTACTTGGTACTAAGTAGTGCTTAGCAACTGACAATGAAATTTATTTTCAAAATAGAGAGGTTTTTGTTGTCTCAGTAAGTGGTATTTATGTGAAATTGATAAACTCTAAAGATAACACACATACTTCCACCATGGTTCCATTATTGCCAATTATTTCAAGAATCCCATGCTGCTACTGACATCAGAGTATTTCCTATTTCCATGCTCAAGTGAATCACTCCTCAAGAAACACATAAAACTTAAACATTTCTCTTAAAACCAATGCTTGCTCCATTTGACAACAAATCTTGAGTAAAGTAAGCACGGAATGATTAAGGTGTCACAAGCTAAAATTTTACCTGTAAAGCCTGTACTATACATACAAAAGCATTAATTTTCCTCTTTTACATTCATAGTTAATCCAACCATAATCCTCTGGCAGCCTAAGTGCCTACAATATTTTAGTGGGCAAAAAACAGTCTCTACACTTCAAGATAATTTACAGCAATCCACTCAATCCATCCACCTCAACATGCTTTTCTAGCTCAATGAGCAAAAACTCCAAGTGAATCCAGAAACCCCAGTTCCTCAGTGTTCTCTCCTTGAGTGCATTATTTACTGTTCTGCAAAATGGGAAGTTCTATAGGTTAACTGCTCCCACAGACCATGAGATGAGAACCATTGCTTTACAGTATTTGAAAGCTAAAAAAATATCAACTTTATATGCACATGAGGCACTAGCTGCAACTTCCGAGAGAGCTTTTAAAATTAAATTTGAAGGTCATATGGGAACACAGTCATTAAAATACAATGTCATGGTCTTCTATATCATTTAGTATTGCAGAGTTTCAGACTGTCACATGTATTTAACCTCCAGCACTGTCAGTTTGCAAGATAAAGTCCATACTGTAAGTCCGGGATTCCGGGAACCAGTGGAACAGTAAGTGGATTTCCATATTAGTGCAACACTTAGTATAATTTTCATCAGTGCCTACATACTTATTTAGTGTAGAAAAAAACCCTTATGCCAAAGCAGTTGCACAAAAACAAATAATGCAAGATACAGTAGCATCAGTAAGTGAAGCTTAACAGACTGATGAGGCAAAAAAATCAGCATTAATATGCAACTGCCCCATCTTTTCCACTCCAACATAGAGAACGCACAATTAATTCTTACACTGTTAAAAATGTTCTGATGAGTTGGCCTCAAAGGTGTACTAGGGACACTCTTTGACCCAGCTCCTCCACCAAGCCAGCCAGTCACCCATCTCGTGACTCCTCTTTGGTCTTCAGATAATAACTAGAATGTATTAAAAAAAAAGTTAGGAAAACAAAAAGCAGCAGATAAAAGGAAGTGCAATATTTCTTCTCATTATATTTATTTACCATAACCATGTAGTTATTGTCTTTACTTATTGTCAAAACCTTATTCTTTGCCTCCCAAAGACTGGCAGCCTAAAAATTGGGCTCCTTATTTAAAAATATAAGCCCCACAATCTTCACATTACCTGGTGGTACATACAAAACTGGCTTACTTTTCTGCAACTGACATATTACAACTATTATACAAAACAGCACAAAGTTAAATCCCTTCACTTCTGCATTAGCATTCCTCAGCAAAATGACATCCATTCTATTAGAATGCTATTGAAATATTCCATTAAGATCAGCATGTTCCACATAAGAAATGAATTCATATAAGAATAAAAAACATACTTTCCCGACAACAAATACGAGGACAGCCACATCTAGTTTAGGAACAAGTCTATTTCCATGTAAGGACATTGCAAATAGGAAATGAAGTCTAGTTTTCTGCAAAGTATTACCTGATCAAGCTCTTCTTTTTTTATTCCCAAGATACTTCCCATTAACCTTAGCACTTCAGGACGTTTATTTTTTGGTGTATGAAAATGTCCAACAAAGAGATTTCTCATCAGGAGCCTACAGAACAAAGGAAGCTTGTCAAACAATCTGCTCTTAGGTAACAGGTTGATACTGTAACATTGATTCCTCATACTCTTGCCTCATTTACAATAATCTGAATTTAAATAAAAAAATAATCTAACTCAAGGAACTAAAAGGGTACCTCACCAATTTCCTTCCCCTACAAGATATAACATTTCTTATACAGTAAGTGTCATTTTGGACAGTATTAGATCTATTGTATGCAGTATGGTGAAGCTGAACTGTACATGAACAAGTGTTGACATTAAGTACTACAACCAGGGAAAAGGTTTATTCTAAAATCTTGACTGAGGAGAGCGTTTAAACAGATATGTCCAGTCCCAAATCAAGATGTAAGGAAGGGGAGAGGGGAATCTGTGTGCTTATCCCCATTTCAAAAAGAGGGGAGGAAGGAAGAGAGATTTACACAACATCCAGGTGCTGCTCACTACACTAAAGGTCTTGCTGTTCACACCTTAAACATTGTAACAAATAATCATTACAAATTTTTATCTTGATTTGCACAGCTCAAGTTATTGAAGTGCACTTTTACTTAAGAAACACATCAGTAACCCAGCTTTACATATGCTAATGAAAACAACTAATCTTTACATTCTGAGGAATAAAAACCAAAAATGTATGCCAAGTCTTTCATTAACGACTTACTTGTCCACTTTTCCTTCTGTGCTGTTCATAAGATTCATTAGTTTATTTTGTACATCTTCTAACATTTCTCTTCTGATCTCACCTATAAAATGTTATGTTAGAGCAAATAAACAAAAATTGAATCTTCAAAGCTTTGTTGCAAAACTTATTAATAATACATACATTTAAAAATATGCTAATGTTGTTATAGTGCTTTTATAAAAAAAATCAGCTTGATTTCTTTATAAAAAGGCAACAACTTAAGCGATCATTATTTGAAATCATAAACTAAAATTTCCAGACCAATACTCAATGCTAAAGTACAGAAACACACAGAAATAAATCAATTGTGGAATGTCTGATTAACTGCTCTGTCCCACCTAGATAATACAGAACTGCAAAGAAACTCTTGATCAAGGTCTATAGTCCTGTGGTGGCAATATTTTTCATAACCTGACGAAACTTCATGTTGACATCAAGTCTTTTGATCTAATACTTAACCTCAAATATTTCCTAAACCCAGCTATTCGGCATACTCTGCTACCAGGTTGCTAAAGCCTTAAGATACAAAGGAGTTCTCCAGTCTCCCAGGAGAACGACTGGTTGGCAGAGCAGTATCAGTAACTTGTGGGTATCTTCTGCTAGGACCTTTCCTGCTCCTGATCACAGATGCAAGCTCTTGAAACAGCACACTGGGACTCACTAATGCATCACAGAACCAGTGACAGGGTTCATGATTCTCGCAAGAAAGACTCTGCAGAGAGGAAAGCTGAGAGGAAAATGGCAAACACTTTCAATCAGGCATCATGGCCTGCAAATTAAGTGAACAGGCCAGTACTGTAAGTTAATTAATATGAATGAGACCGTCTAGGAGTGTGCTAGGAGTCACTATACAGATTTTCTGACTTTTTTTGCATGCTAACTTCAAATTCTTATACTTCAAATTCTGTAGTGGCTGCAATGAAATTGGCTCATCTACAATATCACAACACTGATAATAGCATTCTTGGCCGACAGAAAGGACCCTATTTTTCCTTTCCACAAGCTCAAACCAGGAACTATTAGAATAAGAAAGGAGTTTAGATTCTGCATTCACTAGTGGTATAAATTTGCAGCTTTCCAAAATTCCTGCTCTTAATCAATGATTTGTCTTCTATCTACACACTATCTCTCACACCATCAGCGTGTTTAAAGAGGGAGATAAAAATGTAGTAACCCATTTTGTTAAAAGGAGCCACGGCATGATACCTTATTATTCACTCTCACCCAGCACTTTTACAGCACTAACTTCTCTACAATTCAAAAATTCCACTAATACAAATTACTTAGCTCAAATGCAGAATACACCCAATTACCCCAATCACTTTGTGTCAGTAACTCAGGCTTACTCTGACCCCAAAACTCACAAAAATAAAGCCCCTAATAAAGAAAAAAAAATCTCCTAAAAGTTTTACTTGCCATAAATATTTTCCAACATTTTGACTGTAAGGAAACAAGGCACAAAGCTTTCTTTATAAAAATTCAGATACACTAGAAAGTGGATAAAAGTATCTGACATTTGGGTCTACACAAGTTTGTTCAAAAACTTGTGAATAGAAACTGCTAGAAAAATTTATCTCACTTAAATCCCCAAACACAGGATTTAAGAACAACATGTTCTCAGAAAAGAAAATTAATAATTACAAGGTACAAAGAACTGTTAGAAGATAAACTACAAATGGCTTCACCTCAAGACGGCAAAAATACAACTTCAAATTTCTGTAAGATACTACCTTTGAAGCTACTTTTTTCCTAATAAAAGTACAAGTCTTAATTACACATCGAAGCTTGACTAATATATTATAACATGGACAGCCCACATGAAGGCCAGCTCTACCCTACAGCTACATAAGCAGAAACTATGAGCTGCTTCTCCTCCTCCTCTTTAAGGTTGAACATTTATCTTCAAATCCTATAGAAAAACTGCCAATCAAATTAATTTCCCTACCATTTTTACACTTCTGGAGCTCCAGCTAATTAAAAGCACTCCATGTTTAAAAAAAAAAAAAACAACAATCCCCAACAAACCAAAACCCACAAAAGATAGAGTTTTCTTGTACCTATCTTGCAGTTAATTTCTAAAAGTCTCAACATCTTTACAGGAGAAGTGACTTTTATAAATTTTATACTCTCCAAATCATCTGGAATGCATTAAATAAATTTCACTCAAGTTTCCATGTGAATTTTAACCTTTAATAAACGAAAGCCACAACTATAGTAACACAACATGGTTCTCAATTAACACTGATAGCTCCATGAGAAACCACACAGAGTTCAGGTACACACAAAGAGCTAGGCTGGGAAATGGATACAACCTCATATGTCCTCTTCAAATTCTCTACATTTTTATATAACATTTTAGTTCACAAATATGAATTTTAGTAAGTACAGAGTAGAATAAACTAAGAGTGTAATGCTCAGAAAGTTCTTATTCAAGGAACATAAGGATTAAGCTCCTTATTCAAAACAAGTTAAAAACCAAACAAAATTATTTATGTTCTATAACAACAGATCTTGTAACAACTACATCCATATGTACTGAAATCCATTTCAATAACGTGACTCCTCTACAGCACTCCTCTTTCAAAACACAAGGGTGAGGCACAGAAGAATTAATCCAGGATTTCAATGTTTAAATTTACATAAAATTATACTACTTTGCAAATGTGGTTAAATAGGACCCCAATACTTGAAGAAAAACATTTGTGATATAATTATGTAGAAGCATACATGGAAGTTGAGTTACTCTCTGTGGAGACCATAGTAATAAAAGGGAATTAAAGAAGTTAAACCACTAATGCCACAAAAAGATAAACAGCATCTGAAAACAAGTAAACCTCACTCTGGTGCTCCTGCTCTACACAGCAAAACAATCCCAGGTTTCCTTTTCAATATTCATTCACATGATGAACTTTAAAACAAATGCATTAATAATTTAAATGAAATCTTACTGTTGTTTTCTATTTTTACCTGGCAGAAGATTTTATATCAAAGAGAACTAACTTTTAAGGACAGCTACACAATTATATTCCATCCACAGCGCATATGCAACTCTATCACTAAACATTTTTTTTAATGGAATATTTCCTTCTAAAATAGAACCTTACAGTTGAAAAGAATTTAAACATGTACTTCATGTATATGAAAAGACTGAAAAACAAAAGAGACCTAAGCCAAAATTCAGCATGGACTGCTGTAAACCAGACACAACAGTCTCCAATAATTTGTTAACCATTTATGGCAATCCAGAAAACTGCATCTGGTACATCTTATACTTTTCCATTAAAATCACTTCTCCTGCCAAAAAAATCCATAAAGAAATCCTTCAAAAGATCTGGCCAACAAAACTGTGTCTGGGAATGTATTTGGCCAATTTTCAATAGGACATTATATGTTTTCTTGTGTAAATAGAGAAAATGGAGTAGCCTTTTTTCCCCCCCTCAATAAAAGTGATTTATTCTACAACAACATTAAAGTGCTGATTTCTTTATGCAACAATCCCTTTTCAATTTTTTTACCAAGTAAATCACTTGCCAATACAACTTAGCTTGATAAAATACTGAGATTTGATTTTTTCTTGAAGTTCAAACCCCTCCTGCTTTCATATGCAAAGGTTTGCAATCAAAATTAACCAGTAAGGGAGAGCTGCCCATTCAAGAGTGCTATATTTGCCTATGCCAAAATTACTTTTAAACCAGGGTGTTTCAAAACTTTTGTCGTGATTGTCTATAGTGAGACAGAGATATACAGAATTCAAAACCAAATCAATATACAGTTGTACGTTCATGTAAGCAGCTTGAAATTTAATTCAGCTTGCAAAATTCATATGTGAACTCAGAGCATTCCTAGGATGCCCACCTGGACACCAAATTGCACTTAGACACAACTAATTTTAAGTAAGTACATATTCAACTGAATAGCAGAGAAGTCACAATGTTTTGGAGAGTTCTTGCTGAAATGACTTTTCACAGCAACTAGCTGATCATAAACAAGTATGCTTTAAGAAATCATATTATTTCAAAGTAAGACAAACTATAATTTAAAAATGAAAAGCAGTAATTAGTTCTATTTTTTCAGGGCAAGAGTTACCACTGTGTCCAGAGGAGATGTTGCACCAGGTCTTCCCCCAGCAAACCTTAAAGGCATTCACGCAAAAATTTTCCCCCCAAAAAATCACAAAGTAAAAGCTGTTAAGCAACCACAGAGAGAGAACAAACCTCTCTTCAAGCTCCCTTTCTAGAGCCACATCAGGGGCCAATCACAAGTTTTCCTCTGATTTTAGATTTAACTCACGCGCACACTGACAGAAGATACTGCAGTAACAGAAAACGTACTGACTCACAGAAATAAAGAGGGAAAGTAGAACTCAGTTGGGAAAATGAAGGAAGAAAAGACAGACGATGACAATAAAAAAAGAAAAAAGCCTAATATTTCCTCAGCAGCCGGTACTGTTAGTAAGTTCACCCATAACAGAATTGTCATGCAACTAGACAGAGAGAAGTAATTTTCCCTCTTGGTTCAATGAAACATTGCAGACAAAATTACATGAGAATTCAGTACAAAAATCTAGCAAAATTATTATTGGTCTTAAGTCCTGCTTTGGCTAATGCTATGACTCCTTTCTCATGAAAGCTAAAATTAAAGCAGTAATGAAAAAGTAGCCTTATGTTACTATTTTGTCACCTCCAAGAGAGTCTCTGAGCTTATATATCTTACCGATGTTTAACATTGAACTAGACTGTATAGAAATTACCCTTCATTTTTTCCATTTGATTAGACTAAATAACATAAGGCCATACACTGGAATTATACCAATTTTTAGTAAGAAGTTATTCTGCCTTTTTAGGCTTTTCTACAGTTTTAATGCTAAACACGTTTGTCAAAGAGAAGGCTATGCATCTCATACAGAATTCATGTTTCAGTGATGTCAAAAAGAAGAATAATAAACCAACCACAAAATAGTCACAGAATCCAAAAA
Organism: Gallinago jamesoni; assembly: GCA_025769975.1. NCBI lineage: Eukaryota > Metazoa > Chordata > Aves > Charadriiformes > Scolopacidae > Gallinago > Gallinago jamesoni. The sequence continues at coordinate 5,533,758 of JAOQGH010000040.1, forward strand.
ATCAAAGAAACAATTATGTTGGAAGGGACCTCTAGACCATCTAGTCCAACCCTTCTGCTCAAGCAGGGTCATCTATGGAAGGCTGTCCTGGACCATGGCCAGTTGGGTTTTGAGTATCTCCATGGATGGACACTCCACGTCCCTGGGCAACCTATTCCAATGTTTGGCCACCCTCACTGTAAATATTCTTCTTTTTCAAAACTGTTTCTTCTGGCAAATTCCTCTACTCTCTGGCCAAGTTTTGTCTTCACATCCAAAGTAATGACATCCATCAAATATTAGAGCACTTAATATGAGAACAATATGAAAGGCATCTTTCTAAATATGAACAATCAGGAAGCTTATTTGAAATGAGATCTAAAAATGTAGTGTGAATATGTGTCCAAAACCTTCCATAAAATCTCTTCAGACAGTCTCACATCTGTGCAAGAGCTGTTCCACCTACATCTTTTACTGTCAGCATACCCTTTCTTTCTACGTCACTGTATTACTGTGTCTATGTCAAATAGGAAGATAGTTACTTCGGAAAATCTGACATTTGCTACCTCACAAACTTTTAAAAAAGACATTTACTAGCTAAACCAAGGGCTTAGGTATTTACACAGGGAAAAAAACAAACAAAACCCAACTACTACAGGGCTTTCTTTTGAGAAGGATCCCTAGGAGAAGGTAAAGATATTTTTTCAAATTTGCTTTATAAAAAAGGAAGTTCTCAAAAGGTGGCACAGAATTACTCTTTTCCTCAAAGGAGATGAATTTTGGTTAAGTTTCTAGGAATACTATATCGTCCCCAGACCTGCTTGGAACCTTTAAGCAGAGATTAAAAAAATATAGTTACCTTCTTTCTTAAGTTCTTCAATCTGCTCCTCTTTCATGTCAAGCTGCTCGGTAAGCCTTGATGCTGCATCCAGTGCTGCATTTGCCTCTTCTAAACTTTCCTGAATAGAAGGCACGAAAGGGACAAAAAAAGAAGCAAAGGAGTTCACTATCATGATTAGGGTAATAGAACACAGATCAAACATAACAGATGCAGAGACTTCAATCACTTGTTCTTTAGAATAACTGGACTGTAAATATCCTCTGAAAATGGATGGTCAGCAAAGGAAGGCACTACTTTGCTCTCCGTTTAGTGCCCCTCTCTCTTTCAGGAAAGACAGAATAATTAGATAAGTTGAGGTATTCTTAGACAGTAACAACACAACAGTTAAAACAAAAAAATTCAGTCAAGAATAAGAATTCAGTTTCATAGCATTCAATTTCATTATTCAGCCCACCTGCAGCGACACAACTTTTTCTTCTAAGTTTTCCGCTTTCCTCCTCCATTCTGCAGTCTGTTTTTGGTGTTTCTTCAGTTCTGCTGAATACATAGCTTTTTCTTCTAAAGGGTTAAAAAAATACAAAACAAACAAACAAAGTCTTAATTCATAACATGTAACTCTCTTTTGGGATACGCAACTGCAAAACCTCAGCATTATTATCGTATGTGGTCTTCATGAAGAAGAGATGGAATTCTAATTTCAAAAGTGGGATGCTGACCATAAGTTTTCACAGGGCCAAACTGTTTCTCTAAGCTTTTTTAAAAATACAACAGATTCTGAAATTCAAGCTATCAAAAAGAAAACCAAGTAAGTAATTTTTAAAAAGCACCAAAACATGGTAACTATCAGAGCCGAAAAACACTTGTTGCAATCCTTGCTATTTCTTGACACAACTTACCCTGTTGGAATTGCTCTAGTACCATCTGCAGGTTGGCCAGTGACAATGCATACTGCTTCACTTGGTCCTGGGAGACTGTGAGCTGCAGCACAGTCTCATCTCTCTGCTTGGAAACCAGGTTTAGCTGCTCTTGCAAAGATTCAACTTGCAGACTAGCTTGATGACTTAGTGAAAATAAAATACATTACTTATGAAGAAAATAACAGAAGTCATCACAAAGAAAATTAAATCCTAGCAAAAATAGCCTGTCTTTAATTTTTCTCCTCAATTTATGAAAATGAAAACAATTCTTTTCCTCATTCCTCTTAAAAAATAAAACAACCAAACAACAAAAAACAATTCTAACAACAGATTTAAAATAAGTCTGGTAATAAAATTTTGGCAATCAGAAAAAAACCCACCACCTCTTTTTGTTTGAAAAAGAAAAAAATTATCTTTTTTGCTCATTATTGTAACAGTATCTGTATCAGAAAAACCAATCCATCTCTTGCTAATTGTCTGCTTCAATTACTACATGAATCAATAGGTTTTTCTACCAACTTTTACTTTTATAGCTCCAAGAACTCAGTCTATCTTGCTCCATACTGACCACTGAATATTCCATTTAACTTCCTATTATGCAAAAACATTATGAACCTGATTTACTCCTAGGACAGTCTTTCTAAAAAGCACATATAAGGTGGGAAACGAGCAGCATTTCTTGACAGGTATTTGACAAGTTTGATGAAGAATTATAAAACATTCTGAGGAACAGTTTCTACATAATCTTCTCCTAACTCCTCTACTTTCTCCACAATTTTTCCCAACAAATTCCACTCAACTCAGAAATCTCTTTGCTGAAAGCATTGAGAGCAGAATCCATCTTTGGCAATTAAAGAAAAAAAGACAGACTGCAGCTACATACATATATTTTTATTAGAATACTTGTTCATTTGGATAACTGTAATAACATGAGGAAAAAAAATATTTTGCCCAAAGTAAGCAACATTCCTTTAAATAAAACAATATTAGAACAGTCAAAATAGGGACTGAGTAATTTTAATACTTGGGTTTTCTTCGTTCTGGCTGAAAAATGTGATTTTGGCAAATAACACCCCCCCCCCAATTAGCTCTAGTCTCCCAGATTCTGCCACCCATGAGGAGGACTTCAATGCATCTTGCCTTATATATATGCTTATAAAGCCACTGCACTATAAATTGAAAGACTACCTGGCATTCTCCACTGCAGTAGATGAGGACACAAGTTTTTCTTCCAAAACCAAAACTTTCTTTCTGAGCTTGACCTCTCTGTCTTCTGCAGCTAAAGCTTCTCGTGTGTAGGAGTCCTCCATTTCTAAGAGGTGACTGCGTAATCTCTCCAGCTCCTGGTTGAGGCGCTGCTCCTTCTCACGCAAATGCTGTATCTGTGTGGAACATACCTTAAGTTGCTCGTACTATCATCTTTCATAAAAATAACTTAAGCAAACATAAAATATGTCCATGGAAGCACAATGCACATGTACTGATTTTAAACGCTTTTTACAAGTATATGCTACCAGAAGTAATCCAGAAAATATGCAATTTCTTACTCTTTTATTTTTTGTAACTGTATATTATTTGGTGGCGTACCTCACTCTGCAGGGCACTACTCTCCATTTGCTTCTGTTTGAGTGCTACCATGACTTGGTCTCTCTCTTGCTGAAAAGTAACAGCTTTTTCCTGCATTGATTTAACTTCATTTAACAGTTGATTCAATTCTCCTGTCTTGCCCTGTTGAAGACACAAAGAAGCATTTCAAATGTGGCAAATAATTTTAGCTAAGACGACACAGTCTTTGCCCAAAGCAGCTTAAAGACAACACTGATATAACAAAGAAAAGGGCAGGACCCATGGCCCTACAGCATAGAAAAACATTCAGGGAAAATATTATTTTGAAGTTATTCATTCATGTGTTACGAGACAAAGTAAAAGTTATTGCTAAAAGACACTATACAGACGCATTGTCTTAACTGACTGCCATGAACAGATACCTACCTACCTTTAGGCGAGAGATAGGTATTACGTATCAAGCACCTGAATACTTGAAAAATCTCACTTTTCCCACAGAGTCAGTTCTCTGTGATACCTGTTTATTAGGCTATGCACATGTAATGCATTAGCCTAAGTAGGTCAACTTGGCTGAACTTCAGATTAAACACACAAGAAATCTTTAAAAACAAACCATAAGGTGACCTCACTCCCAAAGACTAGTTTTCCATGAATCAAAGCATTTTCCATCACTTTTTCAAACATCATATTTCAATGAATTACGTTCCCACTTACATGCAATTTACTACAACTTTACATCAGCATATAATGGAGAAGTGAGAATACGACAGTTACACAGAATTCACAGGTACATGTGAAAGCATTTTCAGTTATTTGAAACTTTTCAGCATGTTCTTTATCTTGTCTCGTATGCTGTTTTGAATGCAGTTACTTTTGTGGAATATGTTGGGTAAAAATAAAGCAATCCTTATCACTAATACTTATGAGCTTCAATTAATTTATTTTTATTAATCAAACTGAATATAGTAAAATTCTTTTTGCAGCAGAAACATAAAAAGAGAAGGTTTGCCTGCAGGTTTATGTTGTGTCATCTTCTGACACACACACAAACCTGAATACTATTTTTCCTAGTTCTCTGTGAAGACAAAGCGTGTAAGAGGAGTTTCTCTAAATTCCACATGAAAAATGTCAAAACAAATGTTCCATGCTTGTGAAACTGAACACCTGAGCCTCCACTGAATGGAAGTCTACAGGCCACAGATATCCACTACATGAATTCACATCCTGTAAATTCACACATTACTTTAACTCCAGCAGCCGCAGTTCATACAACGTACTGTTGACCAATGTATCAATGATGCCGCATAATTCTTTGCTCTTTTAAAGAAAATTTTTCTTCAAATTACATACACAATAAATAATAAGCCACCACAACTTTTAGCTGAACATACGCTATGAATAAAGTATCAATTTTTCCATGCAGAATTGTAGCAACCATTAATTCAGCTTGTCCAATCTTTTTTTTTTTTTTGGCAGTGGAGCTTCTCTAGACATAAAAGCAAGATACATAAATCCATCAATCTCACAGGGAGGTTATGAAGCAATCACATTAGAGTGACAAACACTCCAGGAACACACATTGGAAAATTAGTCCTTCTGGGCAACTCTGCAGAAGTTTGAGCACCATACAGTAAAAATAATATCGGGCACTTAATGCACAAGGGCCAAGCTAACATTTTAAGCAGCTGGTCAGTAAGTAAGCAATTTCCAAATAAATGAGAAATGCAGTTTATGGAGGCACAATTAACAGATAACATTGTAAACCACTCACCTGCTGACTTTGCATTTCTTAACTTTGCAGGGGGAGGATTTTTGTTGTAGTGCAATGCAGCAAGGAGTCACAAGCATATTTCAGGCAAACACCTGATGGCTACATACACACAAAACCAGATTACCATGTGACTAATTTTAAAAGGTATTCATATAAATATGAATGGACATACCTGTTCTTTTTCTTTCAACAGCTTCTCAAAAGCAAGAGCTTTTTCCTTCATTGAATGAGACTCAAACTCTTTCTCTTTCAGCATCATTGAAAACTGCATATTGGTTTCCTGAAGTGCTCGGAATTCTGTTTCTTTTTCCCTACATCTTGCAACTACTTTTTCATTTTCTTCTTTCAGTTTTCGAATATCCATTTCTAAAATTAAAATTCTTTCTTTAAGATTAGTCACAGCTTGCTTCAAAAGCTCATTTTCATTTTCTTTGTTAGTAAGATTTTCACTCACAGAAAGTAACTGATCACTTTTAGACTTAATTAATATGTCTTTTTCCCTCAGCGATTTCTGTAGGATATCATGTTTTTCTTTGATCTGCCTCATCTCTGACTCAGTCCCTTCTTGATTCTTTCTTTCAATCTCTGATGCTGTGGCCACAGAATCAGATAATCGTTGATTGTTTTCCTGAAGAGTCAAAATAGTTGAATCTTTTTCTTGCAACTTTTGCTTCAGTTGTTCCAACTCCTTTTGAAGGAGTTTAGACTCATCACTGAGTACTTCAGGAGCACTGCCTTGAATGCCTGAAAGCTGTGAAAGCCTGGAAGCTGCTGCCGTAGGCGGTGATACCAAATCAAGTTTACTCAGGATAAGATCCTTGGTGTTATGAAGCTGTCCTATGCTGTGCTGAACTTGTGCTAATTCCTGACTAAAACTTTTCAGCCTTTTCTCATTCTCTTCATAACTCTGAATCAAGCCGTTATAGTCTACCTGCAACTTTGAATTACTATCACTCTCAACTGAAATCTGTGCTTGAAGCTTGTGTAACTCCTCTTGGAGGTGAGCTGACTCATGCTGCATGTTCTGAACCGTGGTTATTACCTGTTGCTTCCACTCTTCCATCTTCTTTACTTGCTGTTTTAGTTTATCACGTTCTTGTAGAAGTTTCTCAAACTGGTTACTGTTAACACCTCCTGACCCGTTACCAGTGCCCATAGTGGAAGTCTGCAAGACAGTCAATAAGGTTTGGCATTTCTGACTTAGAGCATCTATTTCAATATCTTTTTCTCGAATGATACGGGATAAATTCTGAATAGTTTCTCTAGACATGTCTTGACTGCTGTTTTCAGATCTGTTAGATAACTTTTGATTCTCCTCTTGCAACCTTACCAAAGCTGCTTCTTTAGCAGCGACCATATCCATGATATTACGATACTCTGTTTTTAACTGACTGTTTTCTCTTGTCTTTTCACTTAGAACTGCAAGTACTTGTTCTCTCTCCACAACATAAGCTTGCAGCTGCTGCTGAAGACATAGAACATCCTGCCTATAGGAAGCTGAGGAAACTCTAGCATTGAGAGCTTGTATTTCTAAATCCTTCTCTTGAATGATCCGACTAAGTTTGCCAACTTCATCCTTAGACAACTGATCAATTTGCTGACTTAGAGAAACGTTCTTTTCATTTAGAAGCTTAATCTCCATCTCTCTCTCTTTGATACCCTTTACCAGTCTTTCAATTTCAGCTTTAGATAAATCATGTTTTTCATTTCCATTTTCTCCATTAAGAGTCTGAACTTTGGTTTCCTGAAAAATATCAGAGGAATCACTTTGAATAATCTGTCTCTCTTTGTGCAACTGAGTTTTAATTTGTTCAATTGTTTTCTGCAAATTTTTTATTTCCTCATCTTTCTCTAAAGAAAGTTTTTCATGTGTGACATTCATTTGCTCACACTGAAACTTAGACTCATCTATTTCCTTTCTTTGCTCCTGCAAAGACTGCTGAAGTTGCACTGTTGTTTGATTCTGCTCTTCTATTGTTTTTTTGTGAACTTCTATTTCTTCTTCAAGATTACTCTTTATCATTTTTAACTGTGTTACCTCACTTTCAAGTTCAATGATAATATCCAGAGTTTTAGGCTCAACCACAGTCGTAGATCTACTTTGCTGATCCTTAAGGCGTTCAATTTCTTCTTTCAAATGATTATTTTCTTCCTTCATGACTGCAAGACTTCTGTCTTTTTCCTCCAAGTTCTGTTTTAAGACATCCTGCTTTTTTGAAACTTCCATATATTCCTCAAGTTCCCGCTTCACCTGTAAGGCTTCATTTTTAAATTTTTCAATAAATACCTCTTTTTCTTTTATGAGTTCTGTCAACTGCTTTTGTCCTCCTAAACTAGTAGTCAACATCTCTTTCGTTTCTTGATGGTCGATTTCCATCTGCTCAATGCTCCTTTGAAGTTCAGCAATCTTAAAGTCTTTCTCTTGGTTGAGTTTAACTAGACGCTCATGTTCAAGCTGCAACGCGGTAGTATCCATACTACGTGCATTTGATAATTCCTCAATAGTTTGCTTATACTTATGTGCTTGTTCCAAAAGCCTCTCTTCTGTCTGGTTTAATTCGCTCTCTATCTGTCTTTTTTCCATTTTCAAAGCCTCCGTAACAGTGTCTTTTTCCAAGTAAACTTTATTTTTCTCAGAAATGGCATCACTTAACTCCTGTTTTAGTTCTTCAATGGCTGTTACCAGCTTTCCATTTTCCGTTCTGACATCAGACAGAGATTTCTCTAAGTCTTTATTTAGTTGTTTGTTTTCTGAAATGTCATTCTGTAGTTTTGCAATCTCTGCTTCTCTTTCTTTCAGAATCAGATCTTGACAAGTGTAGTTAAATTCCTGATTACTTTTTTCTGTTAACTTGCCCAAGGATAGAGAAAGTTCTTCCTCTCTTTCTTTTAATCTCTGCTGCAATTCTCCTATTTCCTTTTTATTATGCAAATTACAGTCCTGGGCTTTCCTTAATTGTTCCTGAAGATCTTTAATATTATCTTGAAGCTGTTGCTTACTTATATGCAAGTCATTAAGCGTATATGAACACTGGCTTAATTTTTCTTTCTGACTATCTAATTCCTTAATAGTTTCCATCTTCTCAATTTCCAATTCTGATACTTTCTTTCTTTCAAAATCTATGTCAAATTTCAGCTGTTTGATGATACTATCAGTTTCTGTGTGCTGTTTTGACAGCTGCTCTTTCAGTGTAATCATACGCTGAAACGAACACAAATAAGAATTCATTAGTAGGGGAGAACTAGCCAAACTATGTGGTTTTTTTTTCATTTTTATCCTCTGAACAATAAAACAAACAAATAATGAGAAGAAACAAAAATGTTTCCTAGATGCCAACATTAAGTTGGCAAGTAGTATCAACCAGTTAATACTAAATTAATTAAAACCAAATATCAAATAGGGATAGATTACATTTCACTAAGCCCAAGAAAATCACCTCCCCCAGAAGATCTCTGACTACCTAAATGAACGAATAAAAAGAGAACTACCTAAGAACAAGAACTGACAGAATTTGTCAGGGCAGTTGAAATGGGTACACAGTAATTAAAAATAGGCACTAAATTTAAAATAACAAGTTACAGAAGTGAATTCATATCTGTATATTTTATTTTCAATTTCTTGTTGAGCTTATTTTTAAACACACTTGCTGGGATTCATTCCATAGGAAAACACTTTAAGTGTTCGATTCCATAAAGTAAGTCATTATTGAAAAAACACATAGCCTTTAACTACATGCTTACAGGTTAAATATATCAGAACAGTAACAGAAATCATTCCATTTTGATTACTTATAATTGGTGACCTTTTTTGATCCACAAATGCTCGTATTATTAAGTTCTTGTAATAAAATAATTTAATTATTCAAAATAATTAAAAGAAAAAAGTTTTTAAAAAAATCATTCATGTTATGCATACTGTCAGAGGACAGAGGTCAATCTATAAGTAGGGTAAAAACTGTCAAAAGTCCTGCAAGGAAAAACCAAGTAGTATTTAACCGGACTTCAGAAAGTAACATTCCTGATGGAGAGCTAACATGCCATATTATTTCTTTGTCTGTAACAAGTGGGTTTCTTGCACTTCAGAACTTTGCATTGAGACAGTAGATAAAAACACTAGTCCCAATATTCTTTTTAAGCCTCAAAGGATAACTTACATTTCACTGCTATCTATGTTCAAAGATCAATCTAAAAGATAAACACACATGACCACAAATCTAAACATTTATTTTAGCAGTTAAATAATTAGTTGCAACATTTATTACCTGAGTAGCTTCTTGATTCTGCTTATCTAGTTCTTCCAACTCCGCTATTAATGTTTCTCTTTCAGCAATACTTTCATTTAATTCATGTTCTTTCCTTTCCAGATCTTCTCTTAACTGACTTAATTCTGAATTTTCATCCTCAGTATACACAGAAAGAACATTCTCATTTTTATGCTGTCCACTTGTCAGTTCCTTCTCAAGTTAAAAAAAAAAATCTGAATATTAGACTTTATCTTGCTGAAATTTATAAGGTGTTTAGATTTAAAATGGTTTATTTCCCCATAGCAATTAAAAGCTAAGCACACGTTTTTATGTTAGAATCTCTAAGCCTATGTGAACATTATCCCAGTTAAAAATTCTTCATTATGAAGTGTTTGTCTCTATCACTCATATATACCAATTCATTTTCTCATCACCAAGTTTAGGAGTGCAATTTACAAACTTCTGCACAAAAAGCCAGGGTTTGTCAAGTGAAGTCATATCCACCTCTGAGGTATGGATCCACAGCTGGGATAAATTATTATACCTCCAAGAGATACATGTAGTGTGCTGCAGGGTGAGACATGAAGCTTTAATCAAGGACACCTGAATAACATCCATACGAAAAATGTCATGGGAACTCTTGAACACATGCAAAACACAGAAAACCCCAGCTGAAAAAACTACTGGATACAAAGTAAACTGAGCCAAATCTCTCAAGCCTGAGTTTATAAAGGACCAAGTCAACCTTGCCAAAGACTAAAGGTGTTTTCCAGAGAAACTGCATATTCCACTGCTTAACTTCATCAGTAAGATGGAATGCAGTGTTATTAGGGTACTACAAGGAGGACGACAGATATTTTGTAACTAATAACCATGTAAAAATTGAAATGTGCCTAAGTGGAAGAGGTGAAAAATGACAGATTTTACAGAACGTATTAGTACTTTGAAAATATACGTTGAAGCAGCCTAAGTAGCAATGGGATAAGTGAGACCCCACTAGTTTAACACAGTACACAGTGGAGTTTCAGAAGTCAAAATGTATCTTTGCTATCAATTCCACATGTAATTATAGAATTAATCCACAATTATTTCCTTGATTACAAAATTATTTATGTAGAAGTATGAACAGTCCAAAAAAATGTATACTGCCAGAACATGTGTTTTCCATCAGCTACTCTTCTATGAACTTTTATGGTGGCTTAATTTAGAAATTGCTTTACCTGATTTAAACTCAAAAGTCGTGCTATTTCATTTTCGGCTTCTATAAAAGAAAACAAAAATCCATGTAATTTTACTATTTTCCAAACAACAGTAAAACCAAATCATCCTCCCACGTTGACCCAACAGAACTGTTCTGCCTAGAAGAGAACAGCTTCACAATATTTTATGATCATAAGCATCAGTTCTGTAACAGATTCAAATGCATCATCAGTCATCACTCCAAAGTACAGCATTACTTTGACAACTGAGTCCACATTAAGAGGACTTTGGTACTATGGTGGAGCAGTTACGCAATGTTAAAAGATTTTCTTTCTACATACAGGTACACTTCTTAAACAGATACGTTTCAGTGTTTCCTTAAGAAGGTATCAGCAAGAGACTGCCTTTACACACCAAAAGTATACTTTTAGAATTTAAACAAACAACTTCTATTGAGGCTTACGTACTTTAATGAAAGAAAAAACTTATCAAACAGCTAGCAGACATGATTACTTACCTAATCAGAAACCTCTATGATAATCATGCTAGCCCTGATTATGTCTCTTTTGTCTGCTTAGCCTTACCTCAATGGACAACTCTTTTCTAAACCATGAACTTTTAAAAGGTTCTCATATTCAGTTCCAAATTCTTAAAATAAATCCTGAGCATTAGAAGTGAAAACCTGTGAAGATACACTCAAAAAAAAAAAATTAAAAATCATAATCTTTGTACCTAACAGTGCTTGCTGTAGTCTGACAACATCTTCTGATAGTAATGTCTTTGATTGGAGTTTCTTCTCCTGCTCTTTAAGGAGGGCATCTTGCTTTGCAACAGAACTTTGAAGCATACTAAAGTCAGATTTAAGATTTTCGTATTCTTGCGTTATTTGTATTTTTTCTACCTTTGCCAATTCTTGCTCTTTCAGGAGAACTTTGTTTTCTTCTTTGGCAGATGACAATTTGTGATTTAATTTTCTTATTTCATCCTCTAAGTCCTTTACAACCTGTAACCCTTCTACTTTTCCTCCTTCTAGACTCTGTGCATTTTTCTTCTGTTCACTAATTTTAGAGTCATCCATAGCATCAGCGCTCACACCACCTAAAAATCAAAAAAGATAGTCTGCAGTATTAACCAAAGCCAGCATGGTAGACTTTTTGCTTAAAAAGCTCCTATTCCACCCCTTCTCCTGCCAAGGAGATAGTTTAATCCAAAAACATGATCATCACCATCAGAAAGCTTACTTAAATAGAATTAACATTTGAAGCAGTGCTATATATATTACTAGTTTGATAAGCAGCTTTTCAAATACTTACACATATCTGGCTCAAAAGGTAAGTATTGCAAGACATACACTGTTCACAATTCAATTAAAATATACTTGACTCCAACTGTCTTGTCAGGGAGATGACAGAATTTAATTTATCAGAATTTGGAATCCCTCAATTTTCTAAGAATAATTTATCAAACCTCATTTAATTCAGACTGATGCAAAATCCCTGTATATAATTTAATTAATTAAATTTCAAAGGTTTGCTGAATGGTTGTTATCGAGAACAATTTGCTACAAACTAGTACATCATTTGCTGTATGAAAAACGCACAGTTTTTCACCTACAGATCTCATTTTGGAGAGGTGATGTTTCTAGATATCCACCATGCTATCATAACATTGATAGTTCTGTACAACCCTCACAACATAACTTCCAGGCAAGTTACACAGTATAAAAAGGTGTAAACAAAAATGTTCAGAAAAAAGCTCAATGAAAAAAAAAAGCTCACACTGCTTGTGAATTCATTTCAGTGTTAGTCCAAACACTTCCCCTGTCCCAGTCTGTATTATTTTGTCAAACAGAAACAACAAAATAAAACGTAAAATACTCTAATTCTTCAAAAGCTGTGAGCAGTATTTATTTCATAGATCATTTTAATGCAAAAGATATGGGATTCATGCCTTTAACTTCACTAAATTAGTCCTGCTGATATACATACGTGCAGTATATACAGTATCTGCAGTAAAAGACAGATCACATTTTAACAGGCATCTGATTTCAAGAAATAAATTCCCTATCAGCACTACCTTAGAAATTGGACTGGACCACATGTAGGTGGGTTTTGAGTATCTCCAGAGAAGAAGATACCACAGCCTCCCTGGGCAGCCTGTTCCTGTGCTCTGTCACCCTCAGAGTAAAGAAGTTCCTTGTCACATTTAGACAGAATTTTCTGTGTTCCTGTCTATGTCTGTTGCCTCTTGTCCTGTCACCAGCCACCACTGAAAAAGAGTCTGGCCCCATCCTCTTGACACCAGCTCTTTGGATACTTGTGAGCACTGATGAGATCCTCTCTCAGTCTTCTCTCCTCTAGGCTAAACAGACCCAGGTCTCTCAGCCCTTCCTCGTAAGAGAGATGCTCCAGTCCCTTACTCATCTTTGTAGCCCTCCACTGGAATCTCTCCAGTAGTTCCTTGTCTTTCTTGAACTGGGGGACCCAGAAGCGGACACAGTACTCCAGATGTGACCTCACCAGGGCAGAATAGAGGGGGAGGTGACCTCCCTTGACCTGCTGGCCACACTTTTTTAAATGCACCCCAGATAGCCTTCTTGGCCATAAGGGCACATTGCTGGCTCATGGTCAACTTGTCCACCAGGATTCTCAGGTCCCTCTCTGCAGAGCTGGTATCTAGCAGGTCAACCCCTAACCTGTACTGGTGCATGAGGTTACTCCTCCCCAGATGCAGGACCCTACCTACACTTGCCCTTGTTGAACTTCGTTAGGTTCCTCTCTACCCAACTCTCCAGCCTGTAGTGTAGAATTTAGAGCACAACATTTGATAATGTACAGGAAATAAGCCTCTAGACTGCTATCTGTCAAAAGACTTAATGCTGTCATTCCAGCAATCAAGCCAACCACAGTGAATATAACATACTAGGACACATGTGTCTTAAACATGAAGCTGAACTTCTACTTCCTAAACATCGTGTATTTGATATATCAATTACGGTGGTATATATGTAATGCTTTAAGCAAAATTACATTAAATAAAAAAAGCAAGTATATGGTAATAAAGACCTTGCTGTAACTGATTCTCGAGTTCTTCAATTCGCTCTTCATATTCACTTAGCTCTTCTCGGTGTCGACGACTTATCTCTACTAACTTTTGTCTGTGTGCATCCTGCAATACTGAAAGCTCATGTTGATGTTCATCTATTTCTTGACTTAATTTCTGTTTCAGCTCCTGAAAATATTATCAGAGAAACACAATGGTAGAATCCAGTACAGAAGCTTAAGAAAGATAAAAATACAAAAGAAAGAAAATGCTTTCCCTAGTAAAAATAAAAGATTTATTACAGGATTTCTCATAGGAAAGGTTTTTTTGTTGGTCTGGATTTCTTTTAAAGAGTGTTAAAAGACGTTCCTTTTAAAAATATGTTTACACAAACAATATGCTCTACACAACAGCAAATATTAAATGAATGTAGAGAGATTAGAACTCATTCATAGGAAGTGGACACACCAGAACATATTTATAGTAACTTTCAAGAATGACATGAAAATGAGCGTTCTGCACAGCCAATGAAAAAAGGCATGATGTTCTGAGAAGAGAAAAGAAATTCTTTTCTGTATCTAAAACCCAGTATCTTAACTCATCAACAGCTTCTGAAAGTAATTTGCCCTCATAAATACCAATGCCATTCTTTTAACCTTACTTACTCTATTAATCAAATCATATAAATACCCTCAGAATAACTCACTGTTCGTAAATATACCAACATTTCAGTCAGCAGTACAATTACATGCCCACATACATTTTTAATAGTGTTGTCATTATTTTAACTACACTCCGAAGTCACATGACCATATGCAAAACTATTAAGATTAAAACAAAAGAGAAGACAAGTTTGTCAAATTTGTCATCTTACCTTAACAATATTTTGCAATTTGCATATTTCACTTTGTTCAGCATCATTTGTCCCTTGCACTTTGGAAGACTAAGAAAAGAAAAAACACATATCCATGTGAAAATTGTGATAAATACATGTATTTTTCATGTAAGTGCTTCATCTATTGATATTCAAAAGTAGAAAACAACAAAGCTAACATGAAGCAAAATTCAAACCTACAGTAATTTTGATCAAAAAGAGACATTTTAATGGAAACATTTTGATTTTCCATTGATTTTTTATTTATTACATGCAAATGTGTAAAAGTTGGGGGTGGGGGAGTATTACTACACCTAATAAGACAACAGGGTTGCTTAATTTTACTTGAGTATTTCCACATGGGAAAAGTATACCTCTGGAATCAGGCTATAGCTTGAAATATGATGTCTCACATCAACAACAGCTAAATGATTATATTCTTTCTTGTCTCAGCAGACCATAAATTACAACTAAGTATCCAACTATCATCTTGAACAGTATTGTGCTGTCAATATATAATCAATATCACAGCCAGGAAGAAAAGAGTATTTTGAAATGCTGCACAAAAATGAAATCTGAAGTAGTATTCTAGGCAAATATTTACAAAACCCTTTTCCTAACTTGACAAATCATAGAATGGGACCTTAAAGATCATTGAGTTCCACCCCCCTTGCCACAGGCAGGGACACCTCCCACTAGAGCAGGTTGCTCAAAGCCCCATCCAGCCTGGACATGAATGCTTCCAGGGATGGGGCATCCACAACTTTCCTAGGCAACCAGTTCCAGTGTCTCACCACCCTCACAGTGAAGAATTTCTTCCTAATACCAAAACTAAGTCTCCTCTCAGTTTAAAACCATTACCCCTTGTCCTATCACTACAGTCCTTCATGAAGAGTCCCTCCCCCATCCCTCCTGCAGCCCCCTTTAGGTACTGGAAGGCCACTGTAAGGTCTCTCCAGAGCCTTCTCTTCTGTGCCAGCAAGAAAATGACTAGAAGATCATTAGGTTTCAGCTTTTCTATCAAATCACATTGTTTCCAGAAACTGTACAGCATGAACTTTCAAAAGACCCACTCCAGAAACAACAAATGCAATGAAAACACTAATTTGGAGAGGGGAGGGTAAGATAGAGGGGGATCACTCACCAGTGCGATCTGCTTCCAGTGGTCAACCTCAGATTCAAGCCTAGAAACGTCATTGGACAATCTGTTTATTTCTTGTTGTGACCAGATTATATCTCCAAAATCCATGTCATCTCCTTCAAAACCTGAGGAATGTCTGACCACTGGAACATAGGAAGCTGATGTAGTGGCTGGTGGCAAAACAGCAGCTCCTGACTGTGCTGACTGAGCAGCTGTCTGTACTTTCTGCAGTTGTTCCTGAAGTGCATTCTGTCTAGCTTTTAAATGGCTGATTTCCACCTGAGTATACAGAATACAATGCATTGTTTCAATAAGAAGAGTATCAAAATACACTCTATTTTACCCCTTGTAGCCTTATGAAATGTGAACTAACCAAACACCTCCCCTCCAGCACAAATTACTGATCACTTTCACTAAAAAGAAAAGAAAAAAAAACCACATACCCTCCTAATGAAGAAAAGCAGTCTTAGCTGATGTTTTACAAAGTATCTCAGGCAAGGACATGTATTAAAAGTTTTAATAGATCTCAGTTAAGTCAAACTTCAGTAGAAGTGTTGGCTGCTTTTTTCAGCAGCCAAGGTACCTAAGTACTATAGCAAGATTCAGAGTAACACGCTGTACAAAAACATTTAAATATTTAAAGTGCGTATTCAGATACGAAAATTAAGCAATATGATGCTCCCCCCGTTACTTATATTACATGTGGTTTCTTTTATGCTTAACAACTCAATGTAATGAAAATTTACTTATTTACAATGAACTGCATTCGATTTTTTCAAAATAACTCTGTTATTGTATTTAATAAGAATAATTCTATACATCTCAAAATTCTGCTTCCTTTAGCTCCTACATGTATTTACAAACAAAGTAGAATAAAAACTCCTTTTGTGAAATTCTAGGCATACCGGTAGCTTTCTTCGTTTAGAAGGCTATAAAATCTCACATTACATAATAGGTTATAAAGCTGATGTTTCCATTACAAAAGGACACTTCTCAAATTATGAAAGCTAGTTCTGTTCCCTTTAACTGTATAAATTAATACAAATAATTATTATATCTACAATGTAACTGCTTCAAATGAGAAGTTGCTACTGTTGCTTTCCTTAAAGATAACTGAATCAGAAATACAAAGCAGTTTAAGCGTCCTTTCTCCAAGTGATTTCAGAAACAACAGAAATTCTGATACATGCATGACATTCCCAGAGAGTTTCCTCTTTTCTCCACTATCTCCTGGCAGCTCTGCTTCTATTAGACGATTCAAGGAAATACACGTCATAGTCTCTCAGTGTCTACTTTAATAAACCAAGAAAGCATAACTCTGACCAATACATCCACGGAAAGAGCACTAATACTATAACAAAGAGATTAAACAGCATAATATATATATGTTTACCGGACATACTTACTCAAATATTTCACTCTGTATCCTACCTCTTTCTGTTGAAGCTGATTTCGGTACTCTATAGATAACTGCTTGATTTGAAGCTCTGCCGCTTCATGCTTTTCTTCTAAATCACTACAAACTTTTTTCAGTCTCTCGTTCTAGCAAAAATGAGAAATGAATGTTGGTAAATTCAGAAGAGTTCTTACATAATTAGAAAAGCATAAGCCTGCTGAACAGTAAAGAACTCAATAAAATTGTACAGACTTCTTATGTTATTTCACTCACAACACACAGTAACTTCCAAGTGTGGTCCCAAAACCATGTTCACATCCAAGTTTTCCATGTTTATATGGCATGGACTCTAGCTCACTTTCAGAAAAGGCTTTGTGGTGACCAGATGTAAATACGCAAATAAAAAATTCAGAGCTGAACTACATCTTAGCATGATCCACAGGGGGAATTTAAGACCAGCCACAAACATAGTCCGGTATTCTCTCTCTGACATTGGCCAACAGCAGACAGCAAGAGTCTAGAAAAAGGGCAAGCGGGAACAGTTACTTCCCCAAAGTCTAGAAAAAGGGCAAGGAGGAACAGTTACTTCCCCAAAATACTATCTTAACTTCTCAATGCTCTTGAAGGCTGAAGACATATGTGACAGTTGTTGATTTACAACAATAAATAAAACCACAAGTCCAAGAAGTCCTTTGTAAAAATACACAGTCACTTTCCACAAGGGCACACAGGATTTGTAAGCAGTTTTGCAAGAGCACTAGCATAAGTAGCTATGTCAAAATGACATATATATAAAACGACAAAATATACAGCAGAGCAACACACAGAGAACTGCATCAGAGAACACACACACACTCTATACTTTGAAGCTTGCTGCAATAGACATGCTGTCTGGCATAACAGGGCATTCTAGATCTCTTTTTATTTGTGGTAATGAATGAAACGCTATAAATCAATTTTAACTCTTTACCAGCTAAAATTTAGGAAAACTTAGAAGATTTTTGCATTTACAAGCTTTTCAGAGCCAAGTCTATTGCTGCAGCCCAAGACCACACGGTAGGCAGGAAGAGTTGCAGGATGCTGCAGTTAGCAAAAGATGAAAACTTGCACCATATGCATACTCCAACAAACAACTCCTTATCTGTGATGGCAGTTTGTCATTAAAAAAAAAAAAAGAGAAAAAGAGCCATATTCTAACACCACTGTCACCCTTGTTTCTGGATTTACCCAGGGGTCAGCAATTTCAGTGCAGTATTTCACCCTTAACAAGAAACAAATGTTATTTATTACTTTTAATTACAATTGCATTCCAAGATTTCTTACTTCAAACTTTTGTGCTGCATTAATACTTTCTATTTCTCTGAGTCTAGAATTGGACACATGGAGTTCTGTTGCTGCATCTGAAAGAAAGTAAAAATTTTCATTTTTATTAAACTACTTTTAATCTGTTAAGGAGACATCAGCTAAGATCACAGTAATTAATAGCTATCTTAGTTCAGACGGTTTCAATGTTCATTCCTGAGTAAATGGCAACAGCTGATTTTATCAGAACACTATCAGAATTATTTTTCAGACCAGAGAGTCTTTATGAACCCAATTCAGTTCCCTCTTATTCAGGCTTAAAGTCACACCACAGAACTAGCAAAAAAGTACAGATTTAAGCTTTAAATTAATGAAAATGTAACTATTTCATGTCACTGAATGTGTTCTTCATTTAGGACTTTATCCCCGACATGATAGTTGCATGCAGTAATCTCACGTGAAGTTTCAAAACAAGAATTAGTTCCATAATATACACAAAACAGTCACTAAATTGTCAGAAAAACACCCACCCAAATCCCACAAAGTCCACAAAATATTACACACAACAAAACACCAACCTGACCCCCACATAAAGGCAAAAAACTCCCATAAGACTTGCTTTCATTTACAAAGGTGACACCATCTACCAAACCAGTTTATCTAATACAAAACCATGTAATTCTGTTCCTCTAAGATGAAACCACATAATTCTGTTCCTGGATACTCTTGCTTTAACGATAGACCTTCCTCAAATTGGCTGTTTACTTCCCCCATGTCCCACTTTTAATAGATAGAAACACACAATTTCATTTTATTAATGAGAAATTATTCTGATTTGACTATAAAGCAACCTTGACATTTTTTCAAAATTTGAAATGAACATAATTTTCAAGTAAAAACTGTATTTCATCATTTCCTATGTACTGTTTAAAACCAATGCAGCTCAGGTGCTGCAGAGGCAATAATCTACCCATGAAAACTGCTACACTGAAGATGTTAAAGTCTGTAATCCACAAACACCATCCTGAGTTCAGATGGCAAAGCAATGAATGTATGGGACAATATTAAAAATGAGGAAACTTTAGAAAACTAGGAAATTTAAAAGAAAAAAAGTAAGGAACTGCTTAAAAAGTGTTCTTTAGGCCACACAGTATTAAAGGCCTTTATGAAAGAGTACTTAGATGCCACTAGATTTTTACACCCTCAAGGCTAGTAGCCCACAAAAATGTACTACTCTAACATTTTTAGGAAACAGAAGTTGTTCACAGTAGTATCTAGCAGTCAAGTATAGCTGGAAGTAACTACTGAGCATCAGCAGATCTCTCTTGTACAAACTAAAGTACAAAAGCATGAATCACAATCTCAGCTCATCTTTTAAAAAGGCAAAAGGAACACACCAGATGACTACATAGTTTAGTACTATAAAACAAGTTTCAAAACTAAACTAATATGGATTTTGGAGTTTAAAACAATTCAAAGCAAGACTTTCAGAAAATTGGGAAAAAAGGTAACTTTGCAATTGTCAGAATAAATTTCTCTCTTCTGAGCATTTCACCTGTATACCAAAAAACCCATCCATATGGGACCAGTAGTATCAGCTTGCCAATAAGTTTTATACAATACTTTCACAATGTTTCATAGTTGTGAAGTTGCAAAGTAGAACAGTTTAATTTCACATTTAAGATGAGTATTCAGAAGTCTTAGGAATAGCGACCACAAAGAACATCTAACACTGTTTCGAGAATGCTCTTTTTTTTGTTTTTCAAGAAGCTATAACTTCAACATGGTAAACAATACTATTGGTATTAACCTGTTGATATTTATTGCCACATTATACGGCTGCTTTACTAGAAAAAATCAGTTTTATTCAAAAACTCATAATAAGAAGGTATTATTTCAAATACAGAGAAAAGACTACAGTCTAGAATACTTTTTTTTTTTTTACTCTTACTTTATTGAATATCTTACTTTGATGTCTCTTTTGTTGCAGCTTTCTGTTTGAAATACAAATCATCCCAGCTTCTAATTCCTATAAAGAAGGACCCCATTATCCTACTTGGCTGTAAGAGAATGGTAGAACTTGACGGGTTTCTCTGAGCCCAACAGAAAAATAAACAACAAAACCATGAGAAACACAGGGCTCTTGCCTGCGTGACACGTCAGACTTAGATCACACCCGTGGCAAAAAAAACCCAACAACAACTCCGGACTGCCACTACTCCACAGTTTTAGGAAATCATTCTAAAAGCGGCTAATCAAACAGGGTTTTAAATAAACTAAGCAAACAGAATGGAAGAAGAGCACTGTTTGTGTGCTTTCATTACTGACCAACACAACACTTCGCACAACTCAGAAACTTCCGAATAATAAACTTCGACGGGGTTGACTTCTGCTATTGTAGCCTCAGAACATGTTTATTCTCCGGATCCTGAGGTCAGAGAGGCGGAATAAACACAAAAACAAGGCCAGCAGCTCCCCCGAAAGGGACATGGGTTTGGCAGGACCACTCCCTCCCGGCCGGCCGCAGGGCCCCTGAGGAAGCCAGAGGAAGGGCTCCCTCACCCCACCGACCTCTTCGGGCGGGGAGGCGCTGGCCGGAGGGAGCCCAGGCAATCACACACACACACCTCCAAACGGCCCCTCACCCGCCCGAGGTCTGGCCGGCGCCTCAGCCCTCCTTACCGCCCACTTCCTCGGTGCCCTCCAGCAGGATGTCCTTGGTGAAGCTGGAGATCTGGCCGGTGAGCGATGACAGGCTGCCCCCCACCTGCCCCAGCGACTGGCCCAGCCCGCCCAACCACGACGCCATCACCGCCCGCTCAAGAGGGCTCCGGGCCTCGCTCGACCGCCTCCTCCCTTCTCCTGGATAGGGAAAGGCCAAAGCTTCTACTGCGGGCTCAGCAGGCCAGTCCAGACCACCCCTCCGCCCGCATTCCCCCGGTGCGGCTCAGCGGCTCCTCCCGGCGGCTCCGGCCTCTGCCACCTCGACGGTAGCCATAACGCCCCCGCCCCCAGCACCACCGACTGACGGCCAGAGCGCCGCCGCCGTCACGTGAGCGCGGCAGCGGGGGATGCCGGGATAGCGGCGGAGCGGCACGGGGTGCCGGGCGGGAGGGTGATGGCCGCCGGTGGTGGCGGAGGGGGACGCCCTAGCCCTGCTTCGTTCACATACCTGGGGCACACTATCGAGACACCGCGTCCCGCTGCCCCAAGAATAGAGCCATCCTTGTATCCGAATATGCTTTTTATTTACGAAATTGGCAAGTTCCTGAAACACTCGGGCCCTCGAGCTACGGGGATGGGTGTTCCCCTGAGGCGCCTCACACGGGTTTTATCCCCTTGCGTTCACAAAAATAGCGAAAATCACATTGGGTAGTTCAACTTTGTTCGGCATATGCGTGCTCGTGCGTGTATGGGAACACGTTGACCTTTTTTAAATTAGGTAAAAGCTGGTCGGTTTTTATGTTTTAATATTAAATGTAAATTGTATTGATGTGAACAGCAGCTAGGTACATAAACACAGGCATTCTCCACGCTGCTTTTCTTACTGTGCTGGTTCTAAAGGTATAATTTCCTAAGGGAAACCATGAAAACTTAAATACTAACTTTGTTAGTGAAAATGTATTCATTAGTGTGGACATTCTATTGCAATTGGGGAAGAAATCTGGAAGATGTCTAGATGAAGGGTGCCCAAAAGAAAGAGGTGGTCTTTTTACAAGGGCATTTTGTTATAGGACAAGGGGTAATGGCTTCAAACTTGAAGAGGGTAGATTTAGCTTAGATTATCAGGAAGAAATCTTTGACTCTGAGGGTTTTGATACTGGAACAGGTAGCCCAGAGAAGCTGTGGATGCCCCATCCCTGGAGGTGTTCAAGGCCAGGCTAGATGGGGCTTTGACAAATCTGCTGTAGTGGGAGGTGTCCCTGCCCATGGCAGGGGGGTTGGAACTCGATGATCTTTAAGGCCCCTTCCGACCTAAACCACTCTATGATTCTATGCTTGGTTGGACCCCAACATGGGTCTGAGTCAAAGTTCTTTCTAGTTTTGATCAAATGAAATTGAAAATTAAAATTACTAGGGACTACAACAAGTACTGCACTGCTACAGAAAATGCAGTATTAAAACAGTAAGAACAATACTGATATAAAAAATGGTCAATAATGGAAATAAAATACAGGGCAGGTGGCTCATTGCTAGATTCAAATTAATAACGCCATAAAAAGATGAATAATTAAAGCACTAGATCAATGGTAAAATGAAGCTGAAGAAAAAGAGCATTTCACAGCTGAAATCTCAGTAGTTTCAAAGAGGAGCTCAGACTTTTCAGGTGATTCATCCTTCCTCCAGTTCTTTCCTTCAGTTTCCAAAGTGAGGGACTTGAAACTCTCAGGACTTCTGCATCATCCAATTAACAATGCTTTCCTTGGGAGATGAGCTCTATCTGATGTGATCACTATAAGCTCTCCTAACCCCATTTTGAACAATTAATAACATCCCAGTGTCCTTGCAGCTTGAGAAGATCCTGGCTCCCCAAGCTGTATCCAAAACAGCTTCACAACCGTTTCCAGGGCTAGAAAATGAATGACTTACCCATCCAAGGATGGATTGATTTTGCAACTATTTTAGAGCTGGTTTTATCACACAGTCTTTAAGATTGTAAGACCCTGGGTCCAGAGGAGATAGGTGGTTTGTCATCTTTTCCAGTAGTGCTTGGTTAATTCATTATTATGGGAAACTATCTTAGCATTGTGGATCATTTTATAATGGCAAGTAAGGCATAAAGTCAATGACGTACTACTCTTGAAAAACTGACTGTTCAGCATTGCAACCCATTTTCAGCTGACTGGCTTCATCTCATGGTGATAGGTACACAGAAATCATCCAGTATATTCTGTGGTATGACTAAGCTACAAAAACAGTGCGTTGTGCTACAAAAAGATCGTGTATTCTGATAGTAAACCAGCAAACATTTGCTTACTTTAAAATTGGAAAGCATACAATTTTTAAAGATGTAGCATAACTATAATTAGCACCAACTTTCTTCCTGACTGGAGTGTCTTTACATAAAGTTTGAATATCAACAGGTGAAAAGGTATCACAAATGACAAAACATCAGTTATGAGCAACAAAAAATTACCCCACAGCTGAGGTATATCCTCAACATCTGGTGCAAAGCCCACTGGTATCAAAGGGGAGATGTCAATGTTTGATGTTTCTGTGTCCAATTCACATATGAAGGGAAAGCCCATCTGCAAATACTCAGGTCAAGAGAGAAACATTAGAAGCTATAATAATATTTATTTTTAAAAAATGATATCAAATACAACCATATATTGCCTATTTGGGGAGCATTTTCAAAATATCAAACAGCACTGCTATTTTCCAGTCAAAACCAGTGACAAAGCATTTCAGCTTTCCTTTTTTAGTCTTCTCAGTATTATACGCTTTATATACACAAAATAGAGACAAAAATTGTACAGGAATCCAGAGCCAAAGACAGGATATTGAAAGCAGAGTCTCAAGACGAAAAACCTACTAGTGAAAATGACTTCTAAAATACACAACTCTTAGGCAAGAGATGAAAAAATTATTCCTATCCAAAATCCTGACTTTATACTATTTTGTACACATGGGGTTGTTATCAATGCTTGCATGCTTTTAAGACAATATCAAGGTTTTTCTCTTCCCCCCATAACATTTAAATAGTACATCCTTTTCTGTTCAAACCTTTTTATAAGTTTCCCCTCCTGAATTCACACAGTTGCTATACCAGGGGCAAGTAGAAAAAATAATTTTAAGTGTAGTAACAATTATTTGCTTTACTTAAAAAGAAAATAAAGGAAAAAAAATGATTTGGTAAAAGCAGTTGAAAAGTCAAATACATTAACATTCTGATGAACTGTAATTGGGGGAAAGAGGTGATTATGGGAGGTTAAATACTAAAGCATTTCCTCCATGTCTGAAATGCAAATAAGGCGAAATGTGTGTATACAGCTTAAAAAAAAAGTTTAGTGCAAAACAGCTCATGCTTAAGATGCAAACCTGGATATACCTCAAACAAGCAACTGATTTGAAACTATAGAACTGAGTATTAATATGAAGTATTGTTCTTATTTGAACAACTAATTGTGTATGTGGGGAAAGCGTATATATTTATTACCCCTGAGGCCTTTCTTCCCTTTTTATTTTAAATGATTTGTAACTATGAAGATCTCCCAGGAGTTCTTTGTTTTATGCAAGCCAGTAATGGCTTACCAAGAGAGCAACATCAATTTGTATCTAAACCTTTTAGAATAGTTTCCACTTCAATTTTTCTTTTCCTTGGATTCTTTCTTCCATTGCTTTCAAATACGTGCTGGTAACCTGAATTGTACAATTAATACTTCTTTGCAAGTCTGAGTTCTAGAGTCCTCCAATCCTATTCCCCATTATATTTCCTCAGTAAAAAGGCCACCACTTGTACGTTTTCATCATTATATTTGAAATAACTAAATTTGATAAAATTTCAGAAGTCTTCGAATTGTAACATTAACTTTTAAAAGGCTAATTGTCAGTTTTGTAACAAAGCAAAGCAACTTGCAAATGACAATATTTGTCTGAGATACAGAAATAAAATTGTTTAGCAGACATGCAGAAGCTATTTTAAACTCCCTGCCATTTTACAGATTTGTAACAGAAGCAACAGTCCAACATTAAAACACAGTGGAGACTTAACTTTGTATTAAAGTAGCCTGCAAATAATTAAGTATGAAAAATAACAGTATATTTGCCAAAAATTACATATAAACTTGCTGAAGTTGTCTGAAGGGCACAAGGAGCGCAAATGTTGGAGAGTAAGTAAGTATTGTATCAGATTAGGTGTCAAGCCCAGAGAATGTGAGTATTTAAATAGCTCATATTTATAGCTGCTGTACCTAACAGGAATTGCATTCAAGCATGACTGCATTACAACACTTTTATCGTCCTGCCCTCACTACAAGACCACAAAAGCAGTTTACAGAATTACACTTACAGAACTAATTTTGGAAGATATTTAATGAAGTATCACTCATTCCCCCACACCCCTTTGATTTCTATAGGCAGAAATACACAAATTACATTACATGGACTGTTCACAGTGAGGAAGACTGCAAAAATCTGTTGGATGAATGAAGTCTGAAGTTCCTTCAAATATCATACTGTAATAAAACTGCTTCTTCACAATGAACTTTGGCCTGAAGCTACAACGTGGGAAAAAACCCGTCAGCTTGACAGACTAGGTAACACCAGTAATAGGCTTTAAATTAGTAAATGCCCGATGAGCATAGTTCAACCACGTTGAGAACTGTTCATCACTGAAAGAATGCACACCAAAAAAACGAGATCGGCTTTTTATTGACAGCTTCTTGTCAGGTCCACACATTTTGGGTTATAAATATGTACTGTCAGCAATTAGTATTGGTCTTTTCTTTTGGTGCAATTAATATACATAGATTAAATTGCTACCTCTTAACTGCTTCACTAGGCAGATGCACCTACTTCATTAACCTTGACATTCTTCTGAAAATAAAATTGGTATTTGTAGAATGACAACCTTTCAACACAAAGGAATAGGGTAAGCCCTGTAATGACTGACATTGTTGTGCTTTTCAGGCACTGTTCCTGTATATTCCTCATGTATCAGAACACTTAGGTGATGAAGTAACTTACAAAATGACATGAAAGTTCAAAGGTAAACCTCCATACTTTAGTGATTATAAAAACATGTAATTGCCATGGGTTACAGTTAATGCAATTCAAGGGACTTAGATTTTTTTTTAATATAGGGCTGCCACACTATATAGCTATAGAAATAATACATTTTTATTATATTCTTAGAGGATAGAAGGTCCAAGTTCTTGTATCAAATTGCCAGCCTATACCTATTTATAAAAAGGAGAGTCTTATTTCACAATCAGTTTATGGCACAACAAAAGAAGGGAAATTAAAGCTGTGAATAATTTACAGATGAGCAGAGAAATAATTCAGTGCTTTGCAGATTCCTTTCCTGTTTTCAGTTTCATATAAATTGTAAACTGAAAGCAGAAATTTACAACCTGAAAAATAATAGGATTTAAAAATGGCATATGCACACAGACTTTTAAAGCCATTGTTTAGCTGTATTAATTTGAGACATTACAGATATTAATTATAATGTGCATTAAAAGATTATTTTAGAAAGACAAATTTTAAAATCAGTCTTTAAAAAGTATGCTGTCTCCTGTCAAAATCCATATGGTCTTAGATATACCTCTGGTTCTGGTTACATTAGTGAAAATTCAGCACACAGGTGAGGAAAACAGAATTTAGCCCAATTGTGTATAATATAATAATATCCTAAGCTATCAAGAAACCATTGCTGTAAACAAATCTTTGCTGGGAGGTAAAAGCCCTTTCATGTACAGTACTACTTGATGCTGAATGTATATTTCCATCTAGCTACCATTCATTTCACACTAATTTTAATTAAATGTTACTCTTGTGCAATGATATAACTTTAGAATATTTTGATAAAGAAACCTGGGGTAATCCTCAAAAGATTCTCTGAATGCCTGTGCTAACTGTTAATGCATTAAGTGGACTAGAGTTTACATACTCCATCTACAACATAGTCCCCATATAATTTATATGTAAACAGAATTTGTATTTCAAGCACCATTTAGGAAAATGAATCATCTCAATTGTTGCACTGAAGTTGGAATTCCGTCAGGTTTGGTCACCCTGTTACACATTCATCCCGGATATCAAAGCAAATGTCTTGCAACCAATAGAATAAACTCTCTCACATACTTTGCTCCCCATTTTCTCAGGATCAGAAACAGCATGATAAAAAATTGTAAGGTGCATGAATAAAGGCCATTCCTGAAAAAGCTGCAACATTCTGACAGACACTCATAGAAAGCATTTCAGAAAGAACATTCACACAGACATAAATATTCATTCTTAAATGAGCTACTTACGCAGGGGTCATTTCAGACTGCAGGAATGCACCTTATGTGTGTGGCACTGACTTTATGGCACCTAAACCCCCTCCTCCTCTCTCCTAGACTCACAGCTCTTTCATACTGCAGAATGAAGGGTTGAGCTTGAAGAGGAAAAAAAAAGACTCCAGAGGAAGCAGAAGAGAAAACCTGTTTAACCCAACTGATTACATGCTACTTTTATAGTCAAAACAGTGGCATAACTAGAAAGAGCATAAGAAAACAAAAACAAATTAAAAAAAAATCCAAACAAAAGAAGGCAAGTTATCTGCCAAAAGACAACAGGGCAATGCAAAAATCCTACTTTAAACATGGAACTGAAAATTTTACAGTTGGAACTTTAAGTAAAACCAGAAAGCATCAGAAGGTCAGAAGTAACTGACAGACTTGGGAGTATCATAATCAACAATACACTGAAGATTTTCTCTTTAATTGCAAAGTATGAAATTCATGGATTCATGTTTCTCCTGCAGAATAGGTCATTTCAAAAGTGGACAGCAGGATTGAAAAGTTAACATTAAGTCACTCAGAATAAGCAAACATAAATTATCTAAGATAAACAGAATTCTTTTTCCCATTTTAAGTGACTACTTATAAAGGCCTTAGTCATTTATGAGTACAACTTATTTTATCTATTTTTCCGTTAGTACTGAAGTAAATGAGTTGATGCTATTTTTCAGCACCTTTTGTATTTTCTATAGAATTCTTCAGAGTAATTTAAACTTGCTTTTTAAATGCAAATTACAGCTGCTACACATGTCTAACTTTGTTCATGTGGTAAGTTAAGTAATTTTGGTAACAGCTATTCTTGGGAACAGATGCTTTGTAATAGGAGTGCTACAGTTTTCTCAGTGCAATCTTCTTTGTATCTGCAGATTCCCTCTAAACTCTGACCTTCAGCTTCCCTTTTCATTCCTGCTTCCAGAACTCTGAAATGAACCCTGCTTGTGCAACATCCACACAGTAAAGTTATAATGAAGACTTAGTGTTTTGACCATAAGAGGGAAAAAAAAGTTGTCATTTCTCCTCTTCTGTATTCAAGTGGTTTCTAACAGATTCCAGAGACATATTCATAGCTGCTTGAAGCATGTCTTCTTCACTCATATCACCTCCTAAAGAAAATAAATGCATAGAAGTTGTAATTAATGCAAGAGGTAGTTCTCAACTGCAGTTAAATGCTTTCTTTGTTCCTTCTGTCCACACCCACCTGTTTCCACCCCACCCCCAATACTGGTTTTGGCTGTGTTTTTTTTTTAAAAAAAAAAAACAAACCACTGAACATTTTGCACTTAGCTTCCCCTCCACAATGATCAGGTGGTAACAAGTCCAGGCTGGATGGGGCTTTGAGCAACCTGGTGTAGTGGGAGATGTCATGCTTGGGCACATGGAGGACAAAGGGGTGATTCAGGACAGCCAACATGGCTTTACTAGGGGCAGGTCCTGCCTGA